>JALQSN010000039.1:0-275305 GCA_023690525.1 Holotrichia oblita
ATATTCCTTCCATGAATTTATTTTTATTCTTTGATAAAACTTATTTTCCCAATGATAGACCCTAAAAATTCTGTTGTACGGGCTAAAAGTTTTTTTAGGCACTACATGCCTCACTATGAGAGCAAAAATTATATCAATAAACAACTGGACAACAAAATTAAGAAGTACCAAAACCAATACTACCCAAACAGGAAAAGCCCCGCTCAAATAGCCGTAAATTCCGTTCGCTGCAAAGCATACCGCCATGCAACCGAATATAAATATCAAATATAAGACCATCGGATATTCACTTCCTTTATCAAATGTGGTAGTTAAAAGATAGTACTAAACACAGTTTTATTGGCAATCATAATTATCGGCTGATATCAGTTCATACTTTTTGCCGTAAAACTCTTCATACTTATCTACGCAGGCTTTAAAACACTTTTCTCTTAGCATCTCAATATTTTCGTTGATTGATTTGCCTTCTTCGGGATAGATAGGCGGCATAATATTATAATTATACTCACGCACTACTAAGCCTTCTGCATCGGTTCTGTCTGTGTAGTTATATGTAATAAAAGTCGGGATAACCGGCACATTGTGTTTTACCGCATACATGAACGCACCGTTTTTTAAACGGACGGGGCTTTTCGTAGTTCCACCACAACGCTTGCTCGGGATAAAACAATACATACCCGTCCTTTAAAAAGGTTTCTACCGCATGGTTAAAATTACGCATAGCGGCAAGCCCTTCGCCAAATGGTATCATTCCGCCCGCCCTCATATATCCGCCAAGCTTATCGCTCCTGTTGTTAAATGATGCGGCAGTAATATGCAATTTGTTGCCGCTCAGTGCCCACTTTGCCACCAAACAATCAAACATATTGATATGGTTGCAAGTCACAACTGCTCTTTTTACGCCCTTGATATTTTCTTTGCCCAAAACCTTTGTTTTAAAAGTGCGTTTGTTGATAGAACGCGTAAACGGACGAACAATAAAAATTCTTAGCAAAGTTTCTTTTAATGTTATAAAAAAGCCTTTTTTTAAATACTTATAGTTTTTGCCTACCGGCAGCGCGACGCTGTAATCAACCGGGTCGACATGCCTGTCGTAAACCCTGTCCTTTTCTGCCTCGGCGATGTTCGCCAAAACTTCTTTTCTTGTTGCCATAATAAGAATAATCCTCTCTTTTTCCTATACCCTTATATTACCAAGTCAGAAATTCTTGCTTACATCACTGCCCTCGGATAAAAATAAGCTAATTTTTAGTATACCTCAAACTAATATTTTTAGCAAGAATAATTCGACATTTTTCACTTTATTTGTTGTAGCTTATGATTGTGCTGTTTATATTTTACTTTTTACAAGCAGAATAATGCCACAAACTACAAGTATTTTTTTGCTAAATCATCCGCACTAAGCTTTGACAGATATGAATAAGGGATATCCAAAACAGTCAAACAACCAGTTTTGCCCTCGTCATTCAACCTCTTTACTGCGCGTGCATAACAAAGCAGAACCGATGCGGTAAATTGCGGATTAGAATCCAATTTTAGCGAAAATTCTAATAGATGCTTGTTCTCGCTGTCGGTGTTGCCTCCACGCAGAACAAACCCGCCATGCGGCAACGCTTTATGATTTTTGTCAAATTCCTCATCGGATATAAAATGCACAACGGTATCGTAATCGGCAAAGTAATCAGGCATAGTCTTGATGTCGTTTTCGATTTTTTGCTTGTCCGCTCCGTTCTCTACAACAACAAAGCACTCGCGTAAATGTTTATCTTTTGTAGAAAAATCAGGCAATAGTCCACTCCTTACCCGTTCTACCGCTTCATCCTTAGGAATGGTATATTGCACGGCTTTACCTTTGCCTTCTGCATCTTTTTTGATGCCCGACAGTTTGCGGATAGCGTCCGAATGACCTTGGCTTACGCCCTTGCCCCAAAATGTATAGTCCTTACCCGCCGGCAGCACAGCCGAGAACAACACACGCATTAGCGAAAACACGCCGGGGTCCCAACCAACTGATATTGCCGCAAGTGTACCAGCTTTTTTGCCGCAGCATCCACATTTTGCCTGTGTGTACAAATCTTTGCATGTGTATCATAGCTATCAACAATATTAAAATACTCCGCCATTTTGGGCGATTGTACAGGCAAATCAAAAGCCGAACCGCCGCACATAATAACAACATCCGCCTCACCCTTTAATTTTTCTATCTCGTCATATGTAAAAACAGGATATTCGCAATCAATGTCTGCTCTACGCGAAACTACTCCGACAAACTCAAAGTCATCGAAATTAGCTAAATTATCAATAACCGCTTTACCTAAATTGCCATAACCTGCAACCGCCAATCTAATCTTCTTCATATAACACCTCCGTAAATAATATTAGTCAAAATTCTTACACTTTCATTCTAAACCAAAAATCTACTGCCTGTCAAATAAATACCATTTTCTAAGAAAACTTTTTTATTATACTAATATACAAATTTATATAAACTATATTCTTTCAAAATAGAAAAGGGATGCAAAATCACATCCCAAAAAGTAGTTGAAACTAAAAACAATATCGACACTCTCACCAACTCCCGATTGGTATTATGAAGAAAAGCCGCCGCCATACACATCCCTCGTAGGCGACACAAAGCAGAATGTATCGGGGTGGTTACGCAGAATTCCTTGCATTATTGAGGTTTGGCGTTTTGGTACTATACATACAAGCAGTGCACGCTCCTCATGCTTATACATACCTATTGCAGGCATCATGGTAACGCCGCGCTGCAGCTTTTGCATAATATCGGCAGAGACCGCTTCGGGCTCGTTGGTTACAAGCTCGTACTTGAGTGCGGACTTAAAGCCGGAGAATATAAGGTCGCTTGTATTTGAAGATACAAATATTAGTATAAAGGCTAGCATTACAGGATCTAAGCCATTGTCATAAACAAAGATAGAAGCAAAAACTACTATTGCATCCATTATCAAAATCGTCCAGTTAAGGTTGATGTGCGGTTTGTATTTATGAATGATAGAAGCTATGATGTCTACACCGCCGGTAGAGGCTCCGCACTTTAGAATAAGCGCAAGCGACAAACCCATCAAAATACCGCCTGCAAGCGATGCAAGAATATGATTGCTGGTAACATACTGAGGCGCGGCGTGTCCTTGCTTTTCTAAAAAGTCGACAAGCATCAATATTCCCGAAGTCGCAAGTGACGCAATCAATGTACGGTAAGCAAAAAGCTTATTCAAAAAGACAGATGACAATACAATCAACGGCAGATTGAAAATAAGCAAAAATACACCCGAGCTCCAGCCTGTAACATGCCGTAGCATTGCCGACAAGCCTGTAATACCTCCCGGAGCAAAATTATTAGGGATAATAAACGAATAAAGACTAGTCGCCCGCAAAAAACTGCCAAGCAAAATAATTGAGATTATCATAATCTCATGCTTTAGAATTTTTGAATTAATCCACTTTTTACTGTTTTCGGTTTTTTGTGTGACCGAATTGTTCTGTTCTGTGTTGCCTATTTCCATTTTTCGCACCTGAAATATTACTTTATTTTAAACAAACGCTGATAATTAAAAGAAAAATTAATTGACCCGTCTGATTAAAATATGATTATATCATGAATAATAAAACTTTTCAATAGTTTTTTGCATAATCTATACAAATTTACTTAATAAATACTTAAAAAAATATAAATATTTTTGCTAAACCGCTTGAAACCCTCGATAAAATGTTATATAATAGTGATAACAGAAAAATCACATATGAAGTAGGGGTAACGGGTAATTCCTAAGGCATGAAGAACTATTATAAAATTTTTGGATTACGCATAACTGCTACAGATGCAGACATTAAGCAAGCTTACAGACAACTTGCTAAGGCTTTACATCCGGACTTGAATCGAGATAACCCCGAGGCAGAAAAGCAGCTTGCCGATGTCAATGAAGCTTACGAGGTTTTGTCTGATCCGGTAAAGCGTGCCGAGTATAACAAGAGTATCAACTCAACTATAATCAAGACACAGCGAAAGCCGGGTGACGCATATTCGCAATCGAACTCTAATCCGGGCTATCATTCTACTTCGTCTCGCTTTGACCAAATGGCGGCGCAAGCTGCGGCGGCACAAGCTGCACAAGCGGCACAAATCGAAGTTTTGCTGTCAAAAGGCTTATAGCGACGGATACACCAAAGGCTTTAAGGATAGTACCGCAAAATCCTCCAACGAGGCAGCTCAATTAAAATCAGATATTGTAACACTTAAAAATAAAGTGAACGATCTTTTAAAAGAACTTGAATATGCCGATAAGGATTATCAAACCATATCGGATAAGTATACGGATTTGCTTGCGCGCCACACAATGCTGGAGCAAGAAAACGACGAAGCAAACGAAAAAAGCGCACAGTCTCCTTCCACCGAAATGACAACTATGTTATCACGCCTAAAGGAAGACAATGACCGTGCAAAAACCAAACTGAACGCAATGATTGATGCGGCAGTACAAAAGGATATTGAAATTGATAAACTAAAAGCAGAGCTTTCATCGGTCAAAGAACAACTTGCCGAATATGAAGAATATGTTCAAGTGCAAGACCAAAAAGAGGACATCGAGCGTATAATCTTGGAGCGTCAGCTTAAACTCAAGGCCGAGAAAAAGGAATTCAAAGATACATATTACGGTGTGCTGGGGCTAAACTATTGGTCTACTCAAACCGAGATTAAACAAAACTACGACAAACTTCTAAAAAGACTGAAACTCAAAGCGGACAAAGGCGACGAGGTAGCCAAAGAAAAAATAAAAAATCTTAATGCAGCAGTAATGGTGCTTTATGATGACAATCAGCGTATCGAATACAACAAAACACTCAAGATAACTGAAGAGGATATCTCGCGTGAACGCTTGCTTGAGGAAGAATACAATAAGCTAGTCGAAAAGTACGAGTTGTCCAAAGAAGAAGAGGAATTTTGGGAGAGCGTTGATGAAATGATGATGCTGGCGCAATCAGGCGACTCTGAAGCCCAGAATTCTTTGGGATTGCTATATTATGACGGCGACAGACTAGAGCAGGACTTGGCACAAGCGGTGTACTGGTTTAAAGAGGCTGCAAAACAACATAATGTCGAGGCTCTGTACAATTTGGGTTTATGCTTTTATTACGGCGAAGGTATCGAAAAAGATACTATTAAAGGCGAGGGCTTTATAAAGCAAGCGGCAAAGCTGGGTCATGCGGAAGCAAAAGATTTTCTAAAGCCGACAAACTAAAAAAACTGTAACATACTTAGTTTGCTTGGCATATATTAATGTCACTAATAACTATTGTATCAATTCAATTATTTAAGAACATCCCATTATGTTTCTTTTTAATAAAATTTTTATAGGAGGTAATTAAAAATGGCTGGTCAAAAAGCTTACCTGGGTCTTGATTGGATCATCTCTGTCATTCTTGCAATATTCCCGCTAACTAATATTGTTTTGGGAATAGTTACAAGAGTACAAAGAAAAGCATGGTTAGGAGTTGTTCTTAACATTATACTTGCACCGCTTTTCTGGATAATAGACCTTGTAACAATGATTTTATCAAAAGATCTAACAGTCCTTGCTTAATTAGTTTTAGGCAAACACAAAGAACACCGAACAAACGGTGTTCTTTTTTATTGATGACTTTTATAATTAGTATCCTCTTAAAATTTTTAATGCATTCAAATCGCCTTGCAAGGAAGCCTTTTTTAGCCAGTAGTTGGATTGAGGAATGTTTTTTGCCACTCCTTCACCCGTGCGGTAGGCAATGCCCAAATTATATTGTGATTTTGCATCGCCTTGCTCTGATGCTTTTTTGAACCATTTTACTGCCGTCACTAAATCCTTTGGCACTCCGTCGCCATTTTTATAACAGACAGCCAAATTGTATTGTGCCGCCACTAAGCCCTTTTCTGCGGCTATATTATAGAACGCGATAGCCTTTTTGATATCCTTTTGCATGCCTTCGCCAAAATGATAGCCCAGCGCAATATCAAAACAAGCATTTGGATTACCGTTGTTTGCAGCTTTTTCGCACCAATAGAATGCCCGCTCTTTGTCCTTTACTATCCCGTCACCGGTTCTGTAGCAGCAAGCCAATTTGTACTGTGCTTCGGCATGATTTTGACTGGCTGATTTTGTAAGCCAATATCCTGCTTTTGTAATGTCTTGAGGCAAGCCAATACCGTGGCGATAGCAGTTTGCAAGATTAAACTGTGCATTTGCATGCCCGCTGTCTGCCGCGACTAGATGCATTTGCACGCCTTTATCGGCATCTTTAGGAACTCCATGCCCCATAAAATAAAAATTGCCAAGATTATAAAGTGCCGTAGGGTCGCCTTTTTCTGCAGCTTTATTATACCAGTGCATCGCCTGCTTGTAGTCCTGTTTAAAATGAATACCCTTCTCGTACGCATAACCCAACTTGCAATAGGCTTGTGTGTCGCCTTCGTCCGCAGCTTTTTGGTACCATTTGTAGGCTTTGTCTATATCCTTTTCTAGTCCCAATCCTTTTTCGAAACACAACCCGTAAGCACGCATTGCTTTAGCCAGTCCGTTCTTTGCCGCTTTTGCATACCAAACCGCAGCTGTTGCAGGATTGCGGGCAACTCCGCTGCCACGCATGTAACAGCTTGCCAAATAATACTGCGCAACAGGGTCGTCCTGAATTTCGGCTTGAGTCTGCCAAAAGGACGCCTTACCCCGTGCCGCATCATAAGCCGCAGGGTCCCCCGTAATAGTAACAAAATTGTCAAGCGGCTTGGACATCATTGGTTCTGTTTCTTGGAATACTTCGGGTGCTACGATAACAGAAGTTTTAGTTGTTACTGGAAGTTGCGGACTTACACTTTGATTATGTAATGCCGCCAGCTTTGCCGTAGCATGCGGATTGCCGCTCTCGGAGGACTTACTCAACCAATAAACCGCAGCCGAAGGATTTGCTTCTATTCCCTCACCGCTTTCATACATGAGTGCCAGCATAAATTGAGCCTCTGCATGGCCTGCTTCCGCCGCGCTCAAAAAATACGAATGTGCCGCTTTCGGGCTTTTTTCTACATGGCTGCCTTCATAGTACATTTTGCCTAGTTTGAACTGCGCTTTGGGATGCCCGCTCTCGTCAGACGCTCTTTTATACAGGTCATAAACTCTTTGCTTGTCTCCGCTATCCTCATTCTCATAAATTTCGGCAATAGCAACAAGCGCATCATAATTCCCTTCGTCCGCAGCCATAGTAAGAAACTTGATTGCCTTTGTAATATCCTTGCTTGCCTGGTCAGAGTAATAAAACTTACCCAAAATCATCTGCGAGTTTACATCGCCGTTTTCTGCCGCTTTGATGCGCCAATGCAAAGCCTTTGCCCTGTCTTTATAAACCCCGGTCCCTCTCTCGTAACAAAAACTAAGTTTGGCTTGTGCCGGAGCGTATCCGGACTCTGCAGCCATTGTGTACATATTTATCGCCGCACTCAAATCCTCGGCAACACCCGCACCCAGTTGGTAACATTGTGCTATCGAAAACAACCCTGCAAGCGAGCCATTGATTGCCGCCAGATTAAAATGATCAAAGGCAGCGTTTAAATCCTTTTCTACCTCGTTACCTGTAAAATATTTATAACCGATGCCTACATTTGCCTCAAAGTCGCCGTCTGCGGCGGCTATTGCCAATGCGGATAAATCAAAAGTCTCTACACTCTTACAATCGGTGCATTTATAAGATCCTTTTGTATCGTAACGAGACTTTTTGCCGCATTTAGAACAAACAAGCATCCTGTATAATTTTTCTCCTCAAATAGATTAGCAATTTATATTTGTCATAAGCACACAATAACGATGAAATACTTTCTTAATATTAAAGACATACTTTAGACATAATTAGAGTATAACACTATAAAACAGCTTTGTCAACACAAAATGCAAAAAAAAGCGATTTACCTAAACTATACTAACTAAACACAAAAAACTAAGCGCGTCAAAAATTCTACTGTTTTGACGCACTGTGCACTATTGCTTTGTTATCCAATATCACTTTTATTGTACGGGAATAATATAGAGTAAAAATGCAATAGGCAACAATAAAACATGCCAGTATTATTGTTGTCGAGTAACCTTTTATAAACGATAACGGAATAGATAATGACACAAATAAAATTGTCTGTATTGTAGCGCAATGCGCATGTACGATTTTCCAAACGCTTTGGCTTGAGCGCGTATAACGGTTAACAAAGCCAACCTTTGAACCAAATTTGCGATACCTCACAAAGGGTCCCAGCGTAGCAATTATAAGCGAAACAATTACTGCAGTCAAGCTAAAGACATCAAAGTATTCTATCGGCACGGACTTTACCTGAATAATAAAACCGTAAAGAACAATACCCGTAAACGACAACGACAGTGCCATACTTACCAATAAAATTGCTGTGTAATTTCTAAAGTGTACGGTGCGCCTTTTTAGGTAACGGGCGATAGTGACTATTGAGAGAGGAACTATACAAAAAAGACCCATTATCAAATTATTGTATTTACTGATAAACTCGGGTGTTTCGTTTTCTATATTCAAATCAACAATAGGCAGTCTTACGGGCAACAACTTTAGCGTAAACGCCATAAATAATAACGGAATAACACTAGAAATTAATGCTGCTGTAGTAAGATAACGCTCTCTTTTGGACATAATAGCTTACCTCTAGACTCTGCACATACAATTTATACAATCTATTATATAATTATTTATCGACAATGTCAATAATTATGCAAGTTACAAAGCTATTTTGTACAAATTTTCCAAAAATTATTTATTTATTCCAAAGCAATGCGGAACTATCTCACGGGAAAATAAAAAAAGGGGCGTTCCCCGACCCCGCTTTGAAAGCGGGTTTTTTTCGTGCTAACATGTAACTTATCTCTCTTAAATAACGATATTTCCTATAGCATAAAAAACTTTGGTTTGTTTCAAAAAGGGGTTAGAGGCGTGTGACGGACGGGAAATTGGCGCAAGAGTGTACTTTTGGGTACTCGACTGACCCAATTTTTCGGCTGTCACTCGTATGTGACCCTTTATTGAGATAAACCCGTTAATAGAAATTTTAGCTTGCCCCAAACAAGATTAGCCGTATAAGTAACTTCGCCTATTCCTGCGGGTAAAAAAAGCGTGTCCCCTTTTTTAAAACTCACAACATCGTTTGCAGTGTTGCCGTCATTTTCATTAAAGATTACACCCTCGCCATGTATTATATTCAAAACTGCAAAGCTTTCGTCCGACACATATATTTTGCCGTAGTTTGAGCTGTACTCTGATACCGTGAAATACTTATCTTTTACAAGCGGTTTAATCTCTGTCCCTATCACTCTTATCTCTAAAGGCTTTGTATATTTATTAAAATTTGCTACATCCAACGCCTTATCTATGTGCAAGGGGCGTTTTTTGCCGTCCGCGCCCACTCTGCCGTAGTCGTAAAGACGGTATGTGATATTACTGTTTTGCTGAACCTCGCAAATAGTAAGTCCTTTGCCAATTGCATGAACCGTACCTGCGGGAATAAAAAAACTGTCTCCGCTCTTGCACGGAATATAATTTAAAATTTCTGTAAGGGTTTCGTCCGCTATACGAGCGGCAACTTCCCCTTTGTCTGTGTTTTTGTTAAAACCGCAGTAAATTCCTGCCCCTTCCTCGGCATCAATTATATACCACATTTCGGTCTTGCCCAAGCTATTCTCATTTTTTAGCGCATAATCATCGTTAGGGTGTACTTGAACAGACAGATTATCCTTCGCGTCAATTAGCTTTATCAAAATCGGAGCATCTATATTTTCTTGCAAGGTCTTACTATGATTTTTTGCAAATTTTGTTCCAAGCATTTCAACTGTTAACACCTGCGACAGTTTTTTTCCTGCATGCTCACCTTCTGCTATTATGCTCTCGCCGTCAGGGTGTGTCGAAAACTCCCATGATTCGGCAGTCCGCTCAAATGGTGAATTTTTGCCCCATTCATTTTTAAGCTTAAAACCGCCCCAAATATAATCTTTGTAGGCGGCTTCAAGTTTAAGTATCTTTTTAATACTTTTATTAGTCATTTTTGTTTTTCTTTTCTTCCTCAGCCTTTCTTTGATAGTAGTTTTTGTATCCGACTTTTTTATTGTTGCCCTCGTCCCAAGCCTTGCCGCCGACAGCAATAACACACAACAGTAATGCCGCTGTGCCGATAATTGCAATTACTGGCACTATATACTTGTTATCTATTGCATAGATTTGCACTATTGCAAGCAGTGTTACTACCAACAATCCTGCTCCGAATATGATATCAAGCTTTTTTAGCATGCCGACATTCTTCGAAAACAATCCGCGTAGTATAAATAATACTCCCGCAATACCTGAAAGAACTACGATAACCCAATAGATGCTAAAGCCGCCCTCAACAGGAATTTCGATGAACATGGACACAAGCCACAACACCGCAACCGCCAAAGCCGTTGCACCCAATAAAAATTTGAATAAAAATTTCTTGCTCATAATGCTTCTCCTTGATTAAATAAATTATCTAAGAATTACTGTGTGCGATACGGCTGCAATCTTGTCACCCTCGTGAAGCACAACCGAACCCATGTGTTCAAGTGTACGGACGAATCCTGCAATTCTTACATTAAACTCCGACACATTTTCGTCAGCAGATAATACCGTATATTTGCCCGGCAACAACCCGTTTGATTTAGAAACAGTGTATTCCTTACTGCGTTCTAAAATAAAATCCTTTTGAGTATGCGAAGCTTTTACACTTCCGTCAACCTTTGTTGTATAGTCGCTTGGCGTATACCTTACGCCGTTTACTATCTTGACTTGCTCAACCCTGTCTTGTGCGACGGTCATGCGTTTGTGTTTGCGCCTTAGTGTAAAAAACGCAATAGCAAGCCCCAGAGCAATAACGCATATAACTCCTGCGCCGATTATTACTGCTATCATCCAAGTTTCCATAATGCACCTCCGTCCATCATTTTTTGTTCTGACCTTTTACATCAATAGCCCTAAAGCTACTATACCGCCTAAAACAACAAGCCCGATACCTACAACAAGCAATACTTTAAGCGGCGAAATAGGAATCCGTCCTGCAACCTTACCGTTATGCCCGTTGACAAAGAAGTTATACACTTTCTTTTTCCAGTTAAAGTGCCCTACATATAGGGGCAGCAATAAATATTTATATGTAGTATCGCTGACCTCCGTCGAAACATTAAGATAGTCTACTACACTATAATTATACTTACTCAAAATAGCCGCACGAATTCGCTTGTCTATTATTTTTCGAGCCTCACCCCAACACTGCTTGCCGTCTTTTGTATATTGTGTAGCCGTATATCCGTGCAAAAACTCATTTGCGTATTCTTTAGAGTCATTGGTTGAAAACGGTTGAATTTTATTCAAGTCTTTTTGCTTAATTATGCTTGACGCTTGAACTAAAATGTCGTCAAAGAACGCACTGTATGTTCCGCTGATATTAAAATATTCTATCTTTGTAACGGTCGTAAGCTTGCCGTTTACTCGTTTTGTAACAGTCTTTGACCTGCCCAATCGCCCTTTATAAAAAGATAGCGTCTTAGAATCAAATGTAAATGCGGGATTATATACACCGTTTACATCCTGCGGGTCAATGCTCCGTTTGAATTTCTTTGGCGCAAAAAACCTTTTTCTTACCCATGTAATAGCTTTTTGAATAGCCGTTTCTTTTGTTATTTTAAACGGCACAATCGCATTAGGCCGCAGTCCCGAAAGCTCTTTTGCCTCGACTATATTAGGCGTTCCGCAAAACGAACAAAAAGTAGCAATTTCTGACTTTGCCAAAACTTGTTTAGCACCGCAGTTGTCACACGAGAAAACATGTGTTTCGTCCGACCATGTAGCGTTTTGCTCAAAAAGTTTGTCAAAGTCCTGCTCACTGTTCTCTTTCATTGCAAACGGTTTTTCACTGCCGCAATGCTCGCATTTAAGAATTTGCTTTTCAGGAAAGAAAGTCATGTTGGCGCCGCAGCCGGGGCACTTAGCAATGTCCGTCTGCGTCTCTTTTTCGACACCGGTCAAAACAACATCTTGTTTAGTTTCGTTAATTTTAGACATTGATATACTTCCTTATACTTTTGTTGCTAATTGTCACTAGCCGCCTTTTACTATTGTGCTTAATAAAAATTTATTTTGCAACCCTAATTATAGTTTTTCGCCACATTCTGGACAGAATTTTGCACCAGCCTTTACCTGTGCTTTACATTTAGGACAGTTTGGCGCCATAGATGATCCACATTCAGGGCAGAATTTTGCACCTTCGCGAACCGAAGCTTTGCACTTAGGGCAAACATTGCCTGTCGGCTGACCGCAGTCGGGACAGAATTTTGCATCCTTTTTTATTTGTGCTCCGCACTTACCGCACGGAACCTTTTCGGTAGCACCCGCATTAGTATTGTTATTGTTGTTGCCGTACATACCGCCGTACATTTGACCCATACCTTGACCCATGCCAAAGCCTAGACCTGCTCCCATCATGGAGCCTGCTGTACCGGGATTTTTTGCAGCCTCGACCAAAGCATCGGCTTGAGCCATCTGCATATAAGTACCCATATTGTTTTTCATCATGCCGAGCGATGCACTCTTGTCAAACGCTTTTTCAAGTTCTTCCGGCAACGAGAAGTTTTGGAAGTTAAACTTAGTAAGCTGCAATCCCATCTTTTTGAAATCAACAGCCAGCTTCTTTTCAACCTCGCTGGATAGCTCCATAAGGTTTGCCGCCATATCGAGCATAGGAATTTTGCTCTCGCCTAAAGCATCGGTAATGCCCATTATTACTATGCTTCTTAAATAATCTGTAATATCTTGAGTTTTAAATGATGAGTTAGTACCCGAAAGCTCCTGCATAAACACAAAAGCATCGTCTACTCTAAACGAATAAGTACCAAACCCGCGGATTCTTATTGCGCCGTAGTCTTTATCGCGCAAAATAATTGGGTTGTTTGTTCCCCACTTCTCGTTAGTGAACTGCTTTGTACTAACAAAATAAACATCCGAACGGAACGGGCTTTCAAACCCATACTTCCATGACATCAACTTTGTTAGCAACGGAATATTATCAGTGTCCAGCTTATAAAAGCCCGGCAAAAAAACATCCGCCATCTTACCCTTATGCGAGAATATAGCCACTTGACTATCTCTAACCGTAAGTGCCGAACCCCTGTTTATATAGTCGTTCTTTAAATCAACCTTATAAACAATAGTATTCTGCGTATTATCTTCCCACGCAATGTTTTTAAGTAATCCCATAACCTTTACTCCTAATTTATATCGTTTAATTTTATTTAATTGTACTCTATAGCAAAAAATATGTCAATAACAAAAACGCCCCTCGACCCATTTCTAATTAAATTATAATTTTCTAATCAAATTATAATAAATTACATTAATGCGTACAAATCCATAATCTTACTCAAAAAATATGTCGCTATGTCAGTATTATCTTTAAAAACGGCATATTCGTCGTATCCAATAATATCGCCGATAAATATTTTAGATTTTTTATGAACATTAGGCTCCGGATAAATAAATATTGGCAATACATTTGATTTTGCAATTTTTGCAATAAGTGATACCCCTGCTTTAAAATCCAAAAAACCATATCTTCTGGGATTTACGACACCCTCGGGAAAAATCACCACAACACCGCCATTAGTAAGGATAGAAGTTAATTGCCGCAGAGTTTGCAAATTCATCGAGCTATCACTGACATAAACACAATCATAGAGCCATGTGATAAATCTAGAGAAAATGCGTTTTTTTACATCTGCGGTTGCAATAAAGGTAAGCTTCCTTTTAGCAAACAACATTTTTATCAAAAACGGGTCAATGTTTGAATAATGGTTACATACGATTACAGTATTGTCTTTAAGCTTAATACCGGTATTTCCAAATTTTTTGTACAGCAAAACAGGCCAAAAAAGAAAAAGAAAAATAGCTGAAAATATAAATCTCAAAATTTTTTTCATAATAAACATTCCGATAAAAGATAAAGGCTACAATAATAAACTATCTATCTTGCAGCCTTTATCCCATTTTAAAATTGTTCAACTTATTCTTTAGCCATTGTAACATTGATTATTGAATCTACTTGATTCGAAAATCCTAGGCATTTTTTGATTGGCCATACTGATTCGCTTTGAGCAACAACTTTCCATCCTTGTGCTGCCATTGCATTGATTTTCTTTTCTAGGTCTTTAGGCTGAACTTGAACTACTGTGTAAGTCATGATTTTTACCTCCTTTAAAAATTATTGGTAAGCAACGATTTTTGTTGCTATCAATTTCCTACAAACAATATCTGTTAAAAAAATTATGCACATCAAAAATACGCTATTCTCATTTTATTAAGCAATTTTATGTATTATGCGGACTATCAATAATAATTTATAGCCATAGTGTTATATATTCTATCTCTATAGATTTTAAGCTACATTATTATGCTTGTCAAGTATATCCGATAAAATTCTACAAATTTTGTCAAAACAGCTTTTACGAACATAATTGTCCACTTCTCAATAAAGGGAGTGGACAATTCGAACTGATAAAAGATTTAGTATGGATATTTGGCTAGGAGCGGTCAAAAATTTTCGGTCATAGTGGAGCTATGAGCGCAAATTTTAGTCATTTATGACGGTAACCTCTCCTAGTCAAAAAGACGCCTAAATCTATTAGTTTGATGTTGTCCACTCCCTCAATAAATATATTGCATTCTTGACCCAAACAATGTATAATACCTCTATGATTTACTTGGACTATTTTACATTCCCCAATGAGGATAAGGAAGTTGCTTTTATTGTAAAGATAGAACGAACTTGCTATGATTCGTATTATCCTTTCAAGGTTTTATCGGCCAAAGAACTGGAGCGGCTTGACTTTGAGCCCATTACTATTTTGTACGGCGGAAACGGCTCGGGTAAATCAACCGCGCTTAATGTGATTGCCGAAAAGACACAAATACAGCGTGATTCGGTCTATAATAAATCTAATTTTTATCATGACTATGTTGATATGTGCAAAATGCGGCTTGAGTGCGCTGTCCCTGATAATAGCCGTATTATTACAAGTGACGATGTTTTTGACTATATTTTGAATGTTCGCAATCTAAATGAAGGCATTGACCAAAAAAGAGACGAAATATTTGAAGAGTTTTTAGAAGCAAAATATTCTGATTTCAAACTAAAATCAATAGCCGACTATGACCAACTAAAAAAGGTAAACAAAAGCCGCCGCATGACTCAATCAAAGTTTGTCCGCAGTGAGGTGATAGATAATGTACGCGAATATTCCAATGGCGAAAGTGCCTTCAAATACTTTACCGAAAAAATCGGTGAAAACGGACTCTATATCCTAGACGAGCCCGAAAACAGTTTATCCCCTGCGCGTCAAATAGAATTGACAAAATTTATAAGCGACTCTGCCAGATTTTTTGGTTGTCAATTTATAATATCCACTCATTCTCCCTTTCTTTTATCCATGCGAGGAGCCAAAATCTACGATTTAGATAGCAACCCCGTAGATATCAAACGCTGGACAGAATTAGAGAATGTAAGAAAATATTATGAGTTCTTTAAAGAACATGAAAGTGAGTTTTAGAAGCTTTTACTAACAAATCTAGTTTTATATCGACAAAACATTAATACGCGGGTACCCTTTTATTGAGAACCTCCGTTATTTTTCATATTAACACGATAATTTTAAGAGAAATCGTCGAGAATTTAAAACAAATATATTTTAAACTAGAATTATAGGAGGAGCATGAATGTCTTACAAGGATACCATAGATATTATTTTAAATTACATTGACGAAAACATAAAAGATAATTTAAGTGTTGAAAAGATGTCTGAAAAGGCTTGCTTTTCTCCAAGCAGTTTTTTTCGCTTATTTTTATTGAGAATGGATATGACGCCGATGAAATATGTGTTAAGACGCAAGCTTTATTTTGCCGCAAAGGAGCTCATTTGCAGTAAAATGAAAATTGTCGATATCGCATTTGAATACGGTTTTGAATCTCATGATGTTTTTATCAGAGCGTTTAAACGGTATTACGGGATTTCACCGGGAATATTTCGCAAAAACGCAAGCAATCTCGATGAGTTTTATCGTGATAATAATTATTGCATATCTGACTTTGCCATTCCGATCCTTAATAATCAAAAAAAGGATGAAAATATTATGTCAGAACAAAAAGAACATGAAGTAAAAATAGTTACCTTACCCGAAACTATACTTATTGGTATCGAGCGGATTATTGATGGCAACGGCTGTGCCTTCGAAGCTTTTTACGAAGCGTATGACCGTGTTTTCCGCAACGCAAAAAACCGCAAATGTCCCAATTCAACAAATGCTACACATGCGCTTTCAGAATTAATGCCCGACGGCAGTTATATGTATTTTATCGGCATTGAGGTTACAAGTCTTGATGACATTCCTGACGGAGCAATAGGAAAGATTCTGCCGCCGCAGTTATGTGCAGTTATCGGTTATGAAGGAGGGATTGATTACAGAGAAACAACCGATTATTTCTATAAAATATGGTTTGATAAAAATACTTATAAAACGGGGCACATGCCGGATTATCCTTATTGTACTGTTGAATACTACGCACCGAATAATGATTGCGATGTATACGACGAGCGCATTTATGTTCCGATAAAAGAAATGGACTATGAAATTGTAGAAATACCTGAGTATTGCGGTTTATATTGCCGCGCCATCTGTGATAGCTGTGGCAAAGCAAAAGACGAAGCGTTTGATACTATATTAAAATGGATGTCGGAAAACAATCTATTCGGCAATGGCGAAGTAAAACTTGAAGTATTTTATGGTAATGCCGAAGATGATAAAGTTTTTTGCGAAATATTTTATAGAGCAGACAATCCATCACAATATAAAACAAACGAAAAAATAAAAATTAAGTCTTACCCGAAAAGCAAATGCTTTCATTCATCAAGCATACATCATTTCTTAGAACCTAATAGCCGTGCGATTATCCGGTATGTCAAACAAAATACAAATTTTTCCTTTGCAGATTCAGGTAGCCCTGATTACAGACCTTATTTTGAGGAATATCGCCTAAAAAGCGCAAAACTTGATATGTATACTCCTTTGGACTTGTTTATTTATGTAGAAGAAAATGAGTAATAATAATTGCCCCGCAGGTAAACTTTTTCGAAAAGTTTACCTGTAAATTTAAATAATTATTTCTAAAGAAATTAAATAAGGAGTATACAATGGAAAATGGATTAAGAAAACAATATCAAATTCCTATTCTAGAAACAGAAAGATTATTATTGTTACCGTGGAAACCGGAATATGCGGAGAGTATGCTATTATTTGCCGCAAATAAAAATGTTGCCGATGCCAGAGGCTTACCTTTAGTGAAAAGTATAAAAGGAGCAAAAGCAAAAATAAATACTTGCATCATAAATAATATAGACGATTGGGCAATTGCATTAAAAACCGATAACGGCAGCAAGATAATCGGTTCTATAGGAATACATAAGCATGCAAAAAACTGGCGTTTTTTTAATAAATTCAAGCTTTCATTCAATCTAGTATATATGTTAGCAGAAGAATATTGGGGACAAGGAATATGCACAGAAGCGGCAAAAAAAGTAATGCATTATGCTTTTATCGGTATAAGATGCGATGCTTTAGGTGCTAATCATATGAATTGGAATAACCGCTCACGGAGAGTTATAGAAAAATGCAAGTTTAATAAGATAGATGCTAAATTTAACAAAGATAAACCAAGTTCAATATATTATATGACAAAAGAAGATTATTTTAAGTTATATAATGAATCGGAACAAAACATGGAATACGGCGTTATAGATATATCAAAATACGAGCCGAAAGTTAAAAATAAAACTCCGCAAAAACAACCTACTAAAGTTAAAGGCAGTCCTTACAGTGTTGATAATCCCATAAGAAAAATAAACGCTATTAATCTTGCTCAAGCCTCTGCTATAAATTTAAGCGGTTATGCTTGTGTCGCTATGCTTGCGGATGTTTCTCTAGATGCAGTTATTAAAATTGCGGGAAAAACAAATGCAATAGGAAAAAAAGAAATTGAGACTTTAAGCAGATATTACGGGTTTCAGATAATTAAACTTAAAGAAGATATAACCAATAAAAATGATTTGCGTATTATCCGTGTTGGAATCAATAATATTGGAGAGCCGTGGTATTGGGCAATATATTTTAACGGGGTTTGTTATGACCCAGTTAAAAATGCGAGTTATGATTATACTGTAAATAAAAATGACGGCTGGAACATAAATTAATTATATTTCTTAAATTTTTTTGCACAAGATTTAAAAGGACTGTCTCACATTTAAGGCAGTCCTTACTATTTAGCTTCTAAAACTATTAATGCTTTTTCTATAATGCCTGAACCTATTGTTCTGCCGATTTTACGAATAATCAAGCGTTTGTTTACACTCTACCAACATAAACTTCGGTTGACATTGATAGAATTATTTTACCTTTGTCGGAGTAACTATTAAATAAATCTTTTAATTCTTTTTTTATTTTGTCAAACTCGGCAGTATCTTCTTTTGGAAAGTACGACATTGATGATACTCTGCCTATTGCTTGCTCTAAATCAATTTGTTGCTCGCTGGCAAAGCAGAATTTTTCGAACACATCATTTCTAAAAAAGAAGTTTTTTTCTTTTTCGGTATAACGATTTTTTCTTAGTAAACCGTATCTATATCGTTCACCTATTGCCTCATATGCTTTTTCGAATTCGGTATTTTGATTGCGTTCGTTCCAAACCAAAACAATATATCCGTCTTTTTTTAGTATCCGCTCAAATTCTACTTTTGTCGGCTCTTTTTCAAACCAATGAAACGCTTGTGCTACAGTTATAATATCAACCGAACTATCGCACAAATTAGTTTTTTCTGAGTTTCCATCTATTACTTTTATGTTTTTGCCCTGTATATAGTTGCGCATATCTTGGTTGGGCTCTACTGCATAAACACATTTACAAGAAGTTGCAAGCAGTTTGCTAAATATCCCTGTTCCTGCACCGATGTCAGCAACAATACTATCTTTGCATAAACCAAATTTGCTTTGTAGAAGCTTTATAATCTCTTGCGGATAGCTAGGACGGTATTTATTGTAATTGTCTGCTTTGCCTGTAAATCTTTCTATATTCAATTCTATATTCAATATTGGTTTCTCCTAAATATAATATTTTGGGCAGACAAAAAGGCTGTCATTTTTTATTGACAGCCTTTTTAAATAACTATTTAATGATTTTTGCTACAACGCCTGAACCTACTGTTCTGCCGCCTTCACGAATAGCGAAGCGTAGACCTTGTTCTGCTGCGATAGGGTTGATTAGCTTTACTGTGATAGAGATGTTGTCGCCAGGCATAACCATTTCTGTACCTTTTGGTAGCTCGATTGTTCCTGTAACGTCTGTTGTTCTGAAGTAGAACTGAGGACGGTATCCGTTAAAGAAAGGTGTGTGGCGTCCGCCTTCTTCTTTCTTTAGTACATAAATCTCTGCAGTGAATTCTGTATGAGGTGTGATTGTACCAGGTTTTGCGATAACTTGACCACGCTCGATGTCTTTACGGTCTACACCACGAAGCAAGATACCTGCGTTGTCACCCGCTTGAGCTGAATCAAGAGATTTTCTGAACATTTCTACGCCTGTAACAACTGACGCACGAGTAGGTCTGATACCAACGATTTCTACAGGGTCTTGAACCTTGATAGAACCACGGTCAACTTTACCGGTAGCAACAGTACCGCGGCCTGTGATTGTGAAGACATCTTCAACAGGCATAAGGAATGGTTTATCTGTGTCGCGAACAGGAGCAGGGATGTAAGTATCAACTGCATCAATAAGTTCCATAATGCATTTGCATGCATCGCTATCTGCTTTTCCGCCTTGAGCAGCTTCTAGAGCTTTTACAGCAGAACCACGGATAATAGGAGTATCATCACCAGGGAAGCCGTACTCAGAAAGTAGCTCTCTGATTTCCATTTCTACAAGATCAAGAAGTTCTGCATCGTCAACAAGGTCAACCTTGTTCATAAATACAACAATCTTAGGTACGCCAACCTGACGAGCAAGTAGGATGTGCTCACGGGTTTGAGGCATCGGACCATCAGTAGAAGAAACAACAAGAATTGCTCCGTCCATCTGAGCAGCACCGGTAATCATATTTTTAACATAGTCCGCGTGTCCAGGGCAGTCAACATGCGCATAGTGGCGCACAGTTGACTCGTACTCAACATGCGAAGTGTTAATCGTGATTCCACGAGCCTTTTCTTCAGGCGCTTTATCAATTTGGTCATAAGCCATTTTTTGCGCCAAGCCTTTTGATGCAAGAGTTGTCGCAATAGCGGCTGTAAGAGTTGTCTTACCGTGGTCAACGTGGCCGATAGTACCAATGTTTACATGGGGTTTCGATCTGTCGAACTTAGCTTTAGCCATTTTTAATTTTCCTCCGAAAACTTCATTTTTTTATTTTAATTTTTGTTTTATTTTTTATACAATACTGAATTTATATATTACGGCAATTGTTTCTAATATAAGATATCAAAAGTTTCTTAAAACAACCTTTTGCCGACTTTTCAGGGTTCCCCTGAAAAGGACTTTGCCTTTAGTTCGCCCAAAGTGGGTAGCTGCCAAAGCGGCGTAAACAAGCAAGATACGAAGTATCGTGGCATAGTGCCACTTTGCGTTTGAGCGAGGAGGTTTCGTAAGAAACCGACATATATATTATTATAAATGATTTTTTAAATTTTTACAAACGATTTTGAGTGGTTTTTTGTGTATTTAGGACAAAAAACCATATCAAATACTGTATCAATTATATCAATTTAGCTTATTAATCGTTCTTTTTCGCTCTTTCGCCAACAATCTTCTCACCTATGCTCTTAGGAACTTCTGCATAATGTTTAAAGGTCATTGTGTACATTGCACGACCCTGTGTGTTTGAACGAAGGTCAGTAGCATAACCAAACATTTCAGAAAGAGGAACCTCTGCATCTATTTCTAGACTGCCGTTAACATTTTCGTTACCCAAGAGGTTACCACGTCTTTTGGTTATATCGCCCATAACTGTACCCATATAGTCCTCTGGTGTAATAACCTTAACAGACATTATAGGCTCCATTAATACCGGGTCAGCCTTTCTCATACCGTCCTTAAACGCCATTGAACCTGCGATTTTGAACGCCATTTCTGATGAGTCTACATCGTGGAATGAACCATCGTATACTGTAACCTTAAAGTCAACAGTTTCGTATCCGGCAAGAACACCGCTCATCTTAGCTTCTTTGATACCGTTGTCGATAGGCCCGATATATTCCTTAGGAATCGAACCGCCGACAGTTTTATCCTCAAATACATATCCCGAACCCGGCGGAAGTGGCTCCAAAATGATTTTACAGTGTCCGTATTGACCTTTACCGCCTGACTGACGAACATATTTGCCCTCAGCCTCAACTCTCCTGCGAACAGTTTCACGGTATGCAACCTGCGGTCTGCCGATATTTGCTTCAACCTTAAACTCACGAAGCATACGGTCAACGATAATCTCAAGGTGCAATTCGCCCATACCAGCAATGATTGTCTGACCTGTCTCTTGGTCGGTATAAGTCTTGAAAGTCGGGTCTTCTTCGGCTAGCTTAATTAGTGCCATGGTCATCTTTTCTTGTCCCGCTTTTGTTTTTGGCTCGATAGCCACGCGAATAACAGGATCAGGAAATTCCATGCTTTCTAGCACAATAGCTTTATCAGGGTCACAAAGCGTATCGCCTGTAGTTGTATCTTTTAGTCCAACAAACGCACAGATATCGCCTGCATAGATTTCGTCAATATCGCTACGGTTGTTTGAGTGCATCAATATGATACGGCCAACACGCTCACGGTTGTTTTTTGTACTGTTGAGTACATACGAACCTGCTGTAAGTTTTCCGCTGTAGCATCTAAAGAATGTAAGTTTACCTACGAACGGGTCTGTCATAATCTTGAACGCAAGACCGGCAAACGGCTCGGCATCAGAAGTCTTTCTTTCTTCTTCCTCGCCTTTGATGGTCACGCCTTTGATGTTAGGTATATCCAACGGACTTGGAGCATATTCTACAATCGCATCAAGTAGCTTTTGCACGCCCTTGTTTTTGTATGAGGAGCCGCACAATACAGGATTGATTTTCATACCGATAGTCAGCTTTCTGATAGCCGCTTTAATCTCGTCTTCAGTAAACTCTTCGCCTGCAAAATACTTCTCCATCAATTCGTCGTCTGCTTCGGCTACGGTTTCAAGGAGTTTAGTACGGTATTCCTCGACTAAATCTTTCATGTCGGCAGGAACATCAGTTACTTCAATTTCCTTGCCTAGGTCATCCTTAAAGATAATCGCCTTCATAATTACAAGGTCAACCATTCCGACAAAGTCGTTCTCTTTTCCGATAGGCAATTGAATGGGAACAGGGTTAGCTCCAAGACGATTCTTCATCATCTCTATAACATTCATAAAGTTTGCGCCGTTGATGTCCATTTTGTTTACATACGCAATTCTGGGAACTCTGTATTTATCAGCCTGACGCCAAACAGTTTCCGACTGCGGTTGAACGCCGCCCTTAGCACAGAAAACTGCAACAGCGCTGTCCAAAACCTTTAGTGAACGCTCAACCTCAACAGTAAAGTCAACGTGACCAGGGGTGTCGATAAGGTTGATACGGTGGTCAGGACATTCAGGGTTTGTGCGCCAGTGAGTAGTAGTAGCAGCGGAAGTAATTGTAATACCGCGCTCTTGCTCCTGCTCCATCCAGTCCATAGTAGCTCCGCCCTCATGAACCTCACCTATCTTGTGGGTTTTGCCCGAGTAAAAAAGGATACGCTCACTTGTAGTAGTTTTACCTGCGTCGATGTGCGCCATAATTCCGATATTTCTGTAATATTCCAAGGGGTATTCTCTAGCCATATTGTCCTCCCTTACCACCTAAAGTGAGCAAACGCCTTGTTGGCCTCTGCCATCCTGTGCATTTCTTCTTTTTTCTTAATAGCTGCACCCGCATTGGAGTATGCATCCATTACTTCGCCTGCCAAACGCTCTTCCATTGTCTTTTCGCTGCGCTTTCTGGCAAATGTCACTATCCAACGAATACCCAATGTCTGACGGCGGTCAGGTCTAATCTCTACGGGAACCTGATATGTCGCTCCGCCAACTCGTCTAGCCTTAACTTCCAGTACAGGCATAACATTCTCAAGAGCTTTTGTGAACATATCCATAGGGTCATTACCCGTCTTTTCTTTAACACGGTCAAAAGCATCATAAACAATAGATTGTGCCGTACCTTTCTTTCCGTCAAGCATAATCTGGTTTACAAGCTTAGTTATTACTTTACTATTATATATAGGGTCCGGTAATACATCACGCTTAGGAACCCCACTCCTTCTAGGCATAAAAAAATCTCCTTAAATTTTTTCTTAAATCAACAGGTGCAATTGAGCTAAAGATTTTTCTGAAGTTTTGATTTTCAAAACTCTAAAATAACTTTTGGCAAAAACCAAAGTCATTACAGAAATACCATAAGGCGGTCAACAACTCAAAAATTGTCAGCTTTTTGGCTTTAGAAGTGGGTAGAGGCGGGCAGCTAGCGACAAATCGGGCGGGGATTGTACTTATGTGTACTCGCCCCGTTCAATTTGTCGCACGCGTGTATTTTGCATATACCCGCTTCTAAAGCCAAAAAGGGAATAGCGACCGACTATGGGAAACTACTTAGCTCGCTTAGCGCCGTACTTCGAGCGAGACTGCTTGCGTTTTGCCACACCCGCTGTGTCTAATGCACCGCGAATAATGTGATACCTAACGCCCGGCAAATCCTTCACTCTGCCGCCACGAATTAGCACGACACTGTGTTCCTGCAAATTGTGTCCGATTCCCGGAATGTAAACCGTTCCTTCCATCTTATTAACAAGACGGACTCTCGCTATTTTTCTTAGCGCAGAGTTAGGCTTTTTAGGCGTTGTCGTTGTAACCGACAAACAAACACCGCGCTTTTGCGGGCATTCGTCCAAGATAGGGCTTTGTGACTTATAAGTCTCCCTTTCCCTGCTTTTCCTAATTAGCTGGTTAATCGTAGGCATTGTTACTCTACCTCCTTTTTATAGTGTAGTATTGCCCGTCAAACTTTAGAAAAGCTGTTTGATAGTTATGAAAATCTAAACTTTCGGCTCGGTTATGTATGCCAATACATTCAGTCGCCGAAAAACCCGCTTTTCATACCTCTCCAACTACTTTTTTTGTAAAGTCTGGCGACAGACTGTTTTACAGTCTTTTCGCCAATAAAATCGCTCAAATACTTTTGAAAAATTTTAAGTAGACGGTTGTTTTGCTTATGTGCCGTACATTTGTATTTTCAGTCAACCCAAAAATGCGGACAAAAAGGCACACTAAAAGATTATAATATAACCCATGCCCCTTTGTCAACGATTTTAGGGTAGTAATTTATTCAACCATAAGGAAGCTTTTCCAAGCGTAAGACAAATATTACTAATATTTTCAATTAACAAAACTAGCGCCTATGCTTCGCCGAAATAAGCGTAATGTCTATAGACTAAAACCTCAAACAAAAAGAGCTGCCCAAAAACTATGAGCATTCTTTCTGTATTAATGTCAATCCATTCTTATTTTCTCTGCTGTCATATTTATTTAATGTACATGCTCAAAATCTTGTTCGTTTTCGTTTCCATATATTATTGCCCGTACAGCATTAACTTGGCAACATATTATATTGCCATTGCCTGCTGTTATATGTGGCTCAAACTTCCCTACATAATTACATCCCCTACATTCCGCAGTGTGTGTCAGTGCGTTAGGAAATGCCATTGTATACTTTAGATTATGCCCTGTCTGTACTGAGTCAGAACAAACCAAACAATACTTTGTATGTACAGAAGCATTGATCTTAGAATATGCAATGCTATGTGCGTTACCGCATCCGCCACCAACAGTACACACAACAGGTCTGTTATCAGGATTCCAGTCATTCCATCCCAACGGCACACTAGCTCTATTTACTATAATACTTAGATTACTACACCCTGCAAAAGCATTATTACCAATGCTAGTCACGCTTGCAGGGATTGAGATTTGGGATAGTTGCGAATTTTGAAAAGAACCGCTTCCAATTGAGGTTATGGTCTTTCCGTTAATAGTTTGAGGCAAATTTAATGAACCGTTAAGTGAAACATTATAGCCAGTTATTGTATCGCCTGCTTGGTTTACAGAAAATGGAGCACCGAAAGTCATATTGTTAAATATGTATTCATGCATATCGCTGTCGTAGGCTTCAAGGTTGTGAGGAACTGGGAAAGAGTCTTGGCTACGCTTATTAACATTGCTATTAGACGAAGTAAAATTTTTACTAAAGTTATTAACACCGCTGAACCCCGATGCCTCTTGTGACAATTTGTCTACACAAATATCCCCAGGTAAACATGCTAATCCTCCGATAGTGATCATCGGACTTATTGCAAGTGCTGTCACATAACTCGCTCTAATCCAACCAGCCGAACCCACATAATCCTCAAGATAATTGTTATCCCAGATGATATGATTCAAAAGACTAACTGATGTTGTTCCGCTTAAAGCACGAAAATTGATATGTGTGTTTTGTGCATATGTACTGTTCCAAGTGTTTTTGCGGGTTGATAAATTGCAAAAATAATAACTGTGACCGCAAGCTCCTGTTAAGCATGGCTGGTCTTGAAAATCGTTTATTCCTAGCAGTTCAACAAACCAATTATCGTACCAACTTCCATTATACGGTGTACCTAAACTGACAAGCGATGCTATATTCTTGGGATGCGCAATTTTTAGTATATTATGTTCACGCACTTATAAAAGAGTAAAAGCATACTATTTTACAAATACATTATAACATTCTAATCTGCGAGCGCAAATAAAATTCTGCGTTTCTAAACAACAAATGGGGATGGGGATGTTTGTTATTGCTATATTCCAATTAATTTAACATTCACCTATCTTTGCTCCCTAATCCGTCCGCAAAATTTTACATTATATGTAATTAACTTGATTCCTCCAAAATTCTATTTTGCACACCAGTTGGCAAAGAGCCTAAATTCAGAATTTTCCGCTATTTCTGGCAAATTTTCAAAATCCCAAACATTTATACACTCTGGCTCCGTATACCATCCTACAAACTCATATCCGATTCGTTCGGGATTGGACGACGGTTTAAGAATTTTTATGCCTGATTCAATATTGTCAAGCCTATATAGCGATTATTAGCATTAGAATAGTTGAAGAGAAATGATATATTCGCAAAATTTACACTTGTTTTAGTCCATGTATATGCGTTTTTGTTTTCATTCCAAACCGAAGTGTTTTCGTCCAAAGAATCGTAAATTTCTTTATATGTGTATATAAGCCCTTGAGTCATGTCGCCTTTGTCAAAATTTCTTGCTTCACAAACCATTATTTGGATGTCATCTCGATTCGCTGAGTAAAGTGCTTCGTTATTAATAGCCAAAATATTATCTTGAATATAAATCTTTTTCAAGTTCGGACTTTCAAGATGATAGTAGCTATTCATAAAGGTGCTGTAGTTGCGATATCCAATAAACTTCACATCTTTGTTGTCTATAATTCTTGGAAAATCAATAACTTCTTGTTTTAGTCCTGATTCTGTAAATCCAACAATAGCAATAACTTCATCGGCTTTGTTTTTTGGTGAACGACTGTTTTGTCCTACAATAATGTATTTAAAATAACCTTCCTCGTAAATCGTATGTTCGCCATTGCAAGCCGTAAGCCCAAATATGCCGAATAGCATTAACACCACAACCGATATTATTATCAATTTTTTTTCCATAGATAATTTCCCTTTTGCAACTTAGTCTCCTCAACAAATTGGGACGGGGTGTTCGCTGCTACTTTATTCCAAATTCTTTTTTCGCTTAATATTTCAGCTGTTTTGCTCCGCAATTCGTCCACAAAATTTTACATTATATGTAATTAACTTTTCCATTATATGTTATAAAATTTTATTTGTCAAGACGACCAACCTGTCGCTTTTTGTCGAATTTTGTAGATTATCAACATTAACAACACCCGTCCCTATTTGTTGCTTATTTGTTGGGGACGGGTTGGTGACCACTTGTTGATCTATTCTTATTTTATTATATTTTTATTCGGCTTGGGGTATAAGTAAATCTGTTTTGTACATGCGGACATTGTAGATGGTTACGGATATTTCGCCGCCTTCTATGCCGGGGTCCAGGATAATAAGCAATGACATTGAGCGTAATGGGGTGTAGAGGTTTCCTTCTTGCAAAATCCAGCGGTAAAAATGTTTGCCATCTTTTATTACTGCGTGGCCTTCAAAATCCTCGGCGACGCCAAAGTCGGTTTTGACAATAAAATCATTGCCGACTGGTCCTTCGATTTCTATCTCTAGCACAAAATATGGCCTTAGTTCTTGCGTAATAGTCATTCCAAACACTGCGTAAGGTCTTTTGCCTGGTGTTGTAGTGACTGTGGTACTGCCGTCGAGGTTTTTGTGGAATAAATAGTTTTCATCTATCGCTTCGCTGTTAGTATAATTAATCCAATCATAGTGATCAGTCAGCGAAATGCATTGTTCCTCATTGACGGTTTGCCAGCCAGCATATAGCGTAATGTATTCATAGATAGGAGTGTCGTCAATAAAATAAGCTGTCAATTCCTTGTCTTTGAACCATCCTGCAAAGTAGTATTCAAAACTATTTGGATGAGTCGGTATAGGCAACTCGCTTATATTTAGTCTGTACCAACGCGGAACAGTGTGAATTAACATATTTTGCCCGTCTGCAAAAAATCCAAGCGTTGCATCTAATGTAATATCTATTGGTTCGTCTGGATTTGGTTGGAATGGACTCCATTTGGCATACAGCATTGTCAGTCCTTTTGGCATTGTGCCAAAAGTAAACTCGGTCTCGTAACTCTTATCCAAGTACCATCCGTCAAAAGTATAGAACGCCCAATCATATTGTTGAGGTGCGGTAATCAGTTCGCCTGCATCTTTGAACACAGGGTCTATTCCACCTACTTGCATATTGTCAAAAATCAATACTGATTCCGCATCACGGTTATCAATGTCCGCATACAGCTTTAGACTTTTTATATATAGGTTAATGTCTGCGTTTGTGGATCTGACATCAATAAAAATCAAGAACATCAAATCACTGCTGCCGTCGGTCAGATTGTTGCTATTTACTGTCCATTCGATAGTTTGAAGTTCGCCACTCATATAAAAGTGCTTTTCTACCGTAACAAAAGGACTTGTTTTGTCTTTGTTCTCGCACTTTAGCAGCACATCAAGCCCTGCAAATCCTTGGCATTCCATCACAAATTTAGAATAGCCCTTTAGGCTGTAAGGTATGTCAATCCTGATATAAGAATACGGCAATTTTTGTTCGGTTGTTGTAACCGATACTGTTCCATCCGAATAATAGAAAATGCTGTATGCATATTGGTCATAGGATATCCAATCTTTGTTTAGGTTTATTGCTGTAGCCTCTCCCTTTATCTGCCATAGCGCATAAACTGTAGTATCGCGGGAAGGCATAACAAAATCAAACGGCACGGTGCAATCGACATTTAGATACCATCCGCCAAAATCATATATATCTTTTTCGGGGTTGCTTGGCGCAGTTACTGTCGAACCGCCCATATAATTTTCGCCGCTAATGCTGGTACCGCCTTTCGAATCGAATGTAAGGGTATATCCGATAAATTCCCATTTTGCATAAAGCGCCAAGCTTTCAGCAGGCATAAATAGCGGAATACCAGTTACCTGTGTCAAATCCGCATCGCTGTACCATCCCACAAACTTATAGTTATGTCTTGTAGTAACGGGTTGGGTGAGTATGAGTGTTCCCTCAATTTCAACTAATGCTTGGATAGCCGTACCGCCGTTTGTTACAAATGTGATTTTGCATGCGCTATTCCATTTTGCGTAAAGCTTAACATCCTCTGTCGGCATTTTGCTGGGAAAAGTATATTTTGTCGTAAGGTTCTCGTCTGTATACCAACCTCCAAATGCGTAACCGTCTTTTGTAGGATTTTTTGGCATGCTCAAATATGTGTTTTCTTGTTGAGATATGGTCGGAATGATTGAACCGCCGTTTGTTTCGAACGAAATTTTGCTCTCTCGTGCCCATTTTGCATAAAGTGTTAAGTTTTCGGCAGGCATAACCAATGGGATATAAGCTATTTGTGTCAGCTCGGCATCGCTGTACCAACCTATAAACTTATAATTATCTCTTGTAGTAACGGGTTGGGTAGATATGAATGTACCTTCAACTCCGACTAATGCGTTTATAACCGTACCGCCGTTTGTTTCGAACGAAATTTTGAATGCGCTATCCCATTTTGCATAAAGCTTAACATCCTCTATCGGCATTTTACTAGGAAAAGTATATTTTGTCGTAAGGTTCTCGTCTGTATACCAACCTCCAAATGCGTAACCGTCTTTTGTAGGATTTTTTGGCATACTCAAATATGTGTTTTCTTGTTGAGATATGGTCGGAATGGTTGAACCGCCGTTTGTTTCAAATTCAATGTTGTAAATTTTTGCCCATTTAGCATATACTGTCCTTGTCCCCGGCGCCATCACACTGTCCGTAAAACCAAAGTATACTATATACTCATCATTAATAAACCATGCAATAAACTCATACCCGTCCTTAATGGGCGCAGTAGGCTCGGTAAGCGGAGTGCCCTCTGCAAGAACAAGCGGTTCTACTTTGCTTCCGCCGTTTGATTCAAAAATAATTTTGCCCTCACGCGCCCATTTTGCGTAAAGTTTGATGTTTTTTGCAGGCATTGTATCGGGAAAGGTAAAGCTTTGGGTACAGTAAGCGTCGGTAAACCAACCAGAAAAATTAAACTCGCCAAATGTCGGTGTGTCAGGCGAACTAACTTTTGCGCCTTCGGGCAAAAAAAGTGCAGTAATCTGATCTGCCCCTTCGCCAGTAACAAATTCTATTTTATATCCTTTTGCCCATTTAGCATAAAGTGTAAAATCTTGTGCAGGCATCTTATCCGAAAAATCAAAAGCTTGGGTGGTGTCCTCATCGTCAAACCAACCCTCGAACACATATCCGTTCTTTGTAGGATTGGCGGGCTGTGTAATTTCGCCACCTTCGGCAATCATTATCGACTCAACAGCCGAACCGCCATTAGCGTCAAAAGTCAAAGTATATTCTACCACCCGTTCCGGCACACCAAAACAGCCCATTAATAACGAGCCAATAAGCAGTACACTAAAAATAAGAACAAGCGGCAATAACTTCTTTTTCATCCAATTCTCCCTATTAGCCAAAAAAACAATGTATCACTATTATTTTATCACTATATATATTGTATGTCAACAACATAGGAGTGGACATACAACAAATGGGGACGGAAGCGTTTCTTCAAGTTTTTTGCTTAAACATTTCAACTGTATTTGCTCAGCAATCCGTCCGCTAACTTGCATAAATATCATTTAACATCAAGGTAGAAACATCAATCACCAAATAGCGAAAGCTGACTTTGTTTTGATTCAAATTTATGCAGATAATCAAATACATCATTCGGTTTGTAAATAATATTATTCTTAGAACAAAACTCTTTTAGTACATTCATTAGTCGTGAGTGGTTAGGGCTGTTGCATTCGTATGCATTACCGAACGCTTGAATATACTTTTGTTTCATGTCAGGAAAATGACGGTCAAGGCAGCGATAAAAATATTCTCTGTTCCCCTCTCGCATTGTTACTCCAAACCCAAAGCATATAACGCCTTTCACCTTTGCTTTTTGGCAATAGTCCAAAAGACCTAATAAGTTTTCTTCGGTGTCATTGATAAACGGCAAGAATGGGCTCAACCATACAACCGTCGGTATTCCCTCATCACGCATTATCTCCAATACGCGAAAACGCTCTTTAGTAGTGGATACCGCAGGCTCTAACTTTTTGCATAAACTCTCGTCATATGTGGTAAGAGTCATTTCTACCACGCATTTAGTTTGTTGATTAATAGCTTTCAAAATCTCTAAATCACGCAATATAAGACTAGACTTAGTTTGAATAGCCAAGCCAAAACCATACTTTTTGATAACTTCGAGACATTGACGGGTAACTTCTAACTCTTTTTCGAGCGGTATATACGGGTCGCACATAGCACCAGTGCTAATCATACATAAATTTCTTTTGCTGCGCAATTGATTTTCGAGAATTAACGCCGCATTACGCTTTATTTCTATATCCTCAAAATCATGCTTCATTTGATAACAAGCACTTCGGCTGTCACAATAAATACAACCGTGAGTGCAACCTCTATACAGGTTCATTCCGTTCTTAGGCGAAAGTATTGTTTTGTAATCCTGATAATGCATAAATCCTTTTAACTTTAATTTTTTATTCCTTGCGACTTGCTAATTAAGTTGCATGAAATTTCACGAGTAAATTTTTTGGCGATAAATCACTTGTTTTGCAGCCAATACTGAATGTATTGGCAAAAAAAGAAGGAATATTGTAGCTGAAGAGATACAGCGAAAATTTATGAGGACTAAATCGGCAAGTCACTTAGTACAGCAAAAGACATAAAAGCCTTTCTTTTTGTATATTGTCTCGCACGCGCCAAAAAGACTTCTTAATTTTTCCAGTGTACTTTCGGCACCGTGTTTTTTTAGTGTTACAACATAAAGCTTGCCGCCGCTATTTAAGTGCGATACGGATTGCTCGTACATTTTGTATGTGACAGACTTGCCCGCATGGATAGGCGGATTGATTACGATTGTATCAAAAGCACCTGTCACAGAATCAAAACAATCGGACTTTATAACAACCGAATCTACGCCGTTTGCTTCGCAGTTTTGTTTTGTCAGGTCAATAGCCGATTGATTTATGTCGGTTTGAGTAAGTTGCAAGAAATAAGTTTTTGCCAAAACTATGCCTATGCAACCGTATCCGCAGCCCAAATCCAACAGTGAGCCGGACAGCTTAGGGATTGAGGTAAGCAAAATATTAGTCGCAAAATCAACATGGTCTTTCGAGAACAATCCCGAATCTGTAGTAAATACAAATTTGTTGTTTGCAAAATAATATTCAATTTTTTTAATGTCTTTTTTTAAAGACTTGTCCTCAATAAAATAATGGCTCATTGCATTACCTCTTCTTTATTAGTATCAATAATTTCCGACAAACCATTATCGCAAATATTGTCGGCTTTGTCCACAAAACAATCTGCCTTATATTTGTTTTCTTTCTTTTCTTTTTTTATAAGTATAAGCAGCGAAACCAACGCTGACACAATCAATATCAAGTTTCGCAATGCACTTATATACGCTCCCAAAAACAAACAATAAACAATTGTCAAAGAATCACAGCCGCTAGCACCGATTTTTTGCAATTTGTAGTTTTTTTGGCAAGTAAAAATAGTATACGCAACAGAACAAACAGGCGGTACAACAGCGTACCAAACATTGATAAAAAATGCCGAGGCCGCTACAGTAAGCGTTACAAAAATGATTACCCAATATACGGGAAAGGCTTTGTTTTTGCCTAAATAAAGCAAAATAATTGTGTTACGGATACTAGAAATTATGCAACGGATAACTGCCGTCCAACCACCCAGCAAAGAATATTCTACAATATTAAACATGTTAGAAATTATCATTATAAGCAAAAATTGCTTGCGGGGTCTTTGATACCCCACAACCAACAAAACAAGCCCGACAACCCCGAAAGTTTGAGCCAACCAATTGACCTCCAGCCCCCAAAGTCTAACTATAAAGTCATTCATATTGTTCCTTTTTTTTGTTTATCAAAGCGTAAGGTAAGCAAAATATTCGTCCTGTGTCATTACCGCCTCTTGCGGAAAAATAACAACAGCCAACCCATTATCAACATTATTTATATAATCAAAAAGCATCGCACATTCGCCGTTACGCTTTATCAGCATTTGCGTCGGTGTCATAATATTTTCGACCCCACTCTCGCCTAAACCCTTGCAAAAAGTTGCCAAAAGCATCTCTACTCTTTTTAGTCTAAAAATTTTCTCGCGCGAAAAGGCTTCAAACACCGCTTCCTGTTCACTACTTAATCCGTCGCGTTCCTCAAGAGCTTTTGCTTTAACAACAATTACAAATATCTTGCCCCACAACCTAACCGCCGTCTTAGTCTTAAACGCCCGCCCAAACTTATTCTGCCCTGTAGTTTTAGACTGATTATACATTGATGTATCCATACCGTTTCCTCTGAAGCCATATCATTACAAATTACAATACAGCAATTATTTATTTTTTCTTAAATAAAGCTAAATCCGCTTGAACTACCGTTAGTAATTTCTACACCACTGTTTGTTTTACCAACTAAAGCACCTTTGTTAGCAGTATTTACTGCTTTTATTGTTCCTGTTATAGCACATTTATCTAACTTTGTTGCGGTTGCCTCACCTACAAAACCACCTATACAACTATAAATTGAATATGTTCCTTGAATAGTTGCCGTTGTAGATGCTGATGAATTAGTTATATTACTATTTAATCTAGTATCCCCAATAAAACCGCCAAAGCTAATTAGACTATTACCGCATGTCACATTAACAATACTTTCTGCTACACAACCGCTTGCAGAAAAACCTACACCACTACCTGCGAAACCTCCTATTTCAATACTGCCTTTTTCTTGAACTATCACTAAAGAGCTTTTTGAATAACAATTGATATAAATTTTGTCCGAGCCATAACCTACAAATCCACCTATTGCACCAATGTTTTTGATTTCATATCCTGTTATTGAAAAAGAAACATCAAGAACCTTGCAATCGTTATATATATTGCCAGAGTTACCAACAAATCCGCCGACATTATATGAATTAATTGTTTCGTATTTAATAGAAATTAAAGATTTTTCTACTGTACAATTATAAAATTCTCCAAAATTGCCCTTACCTACAAATCCGCCAACATCTAAACTAGCTGTCCTAAATATTTTGATATCACTTGCTGCCGTGCAATTTGTCATAGTTCCTTGATATGCATTGCCACAAAATCCACCAACTTCATTCCTAACAAGATACAGTTCCATAGTAGCGTTTGACGATGAATCGAGAATTTGACCATATACAAACCTTCCTGCAAAACCGCCAATAATAGTTGGCCTTACATCCGGAGCTATATCAATATCAATGTATATATCAACATTTGCCGAACATTCACTAATAAAATATGTTGCACCATTGCTAAGGTAACTCACAAAACCGCTAACAAATGAATCATATACTTCTTTAATATCCAGTATTATCTTGTTTGTTGCATCGCTTTTTGATATATTTGATTGAGACAAATAACCGGCAAAACCACCGACATACGGGTTAATTTTTCCTAAGCTTTTGATAGATATATTATTACTATTTTCACCATTTTCAGGTATAGCAACTTCAATTACCAAACATGCCGTAAAAGTTGAACCACTAGAATATGCTACAAAGCCACCAACATAAACATTCAAAAATTCTAAATTAGTTTTATCCATTTCGAGTGTAATAGAATTATTAATTACCTTACAACTATCATAATTAGATGTAAGAGAATATCCAACAAAGCCGCCTACATCTAGATATTCGTATTCATATCTGGGAGAACTTGCATACTCGCTATTTTTGTTGTTTACAGTTATCGTGGTTTCTTCTACAAAGCAATCCTCAAAGATTGCATCGTCAGTATAGCCAGCAAAACCGCCAACATTAAAAATCACTTTTTCGTAACTAACAATTATTGATATATCACTTTTAACTGAACATGTAACAAATGTACTGCCACCACTCACATATCCGACAAAGCCACCTGTATGAACTTTTGCGTCAAATAAAGTGTCGGATAAAGTGATTGTACTTTGAACTTCACAATTAACAAATTTTCCGCCATATGCATTTCCAACAAATCCTCCTATATACATATCATCAGTAAACATATCAGCAATATTTACCGCTGTCACATTTATAGTGCCAGTAGCTTTGCAATTACTTATTGTAAGAACTTCTTCGCCGAAAAAGTATGTAGAACCAACAAATCCGCCGATTTCTATATCCATATCAAATACATTAACAATTATTTTAGTTTGAAACTCACAATTTACAATGTTTGTTATAGCATCCCCAGTGTAAAGCACTCCGCCAAAACCACCGACTGCTCCTTGCCCAACCGAATTTGAATTGTAAGAAATCTGAGTATTCAAAACCTTGCAGCTATCAAAACCTGCATATCCTCCCCCTGTAAAGCCGCCAACATATAGCATAAAAACTTCATTGCCATTAACAATAATTTCACTGTCGATAACTCTGCAGTTGTAAACTGTTGCACTCCCATCTCTTCCTACAAAGCCACCTATATAAGTGTTTTCATAATATTGACTGCTTTTGCCATCAATTATTAAACTAACAATACTTTTACTAGCTTCACAATTAATTAAGCTTGCACCTTCACTAGTTTCTCCGACAAAAGCGCCTTCAACAATGTAAGAAACATTTTCAACATCAACTAAAATTGATGAACTTATTACTTTGCAATTATTATAGCTATCATCGGCATAACCTACAAAACCGCCTACAGTCATATAGTAAACATTTTTGGCATTTACTGTTATTTTGATGTTTTCAACCCAACATTCGGTATATGTTGAATCAAAAGAATTTCCGACAAAACCGCCGACCTCTATATCACATGAACCCTCGGAATAGTTTTCACCTAAATCAATATCTATGCTAATAATTGAATTGGATACTTTGCTATTATATATTTTATTATTTCTTACATATCCAAAAATTCCCCCGACTTCCGTACCAAGATATCCGTTTTCTTTAGCTAATGCTTTAATATTTATATTAGCTTGCGAATTAAGATTGTTGTAATCTATTGCATATGAAGAAGAAGCATATGCTACTATTCCTCCGATAACAAAATATATGTCTTCATAATCTTTTGCGTTGTATTCAATTACACCCACAGATGACAAATTAGACACTTTTGTGTTAAGAGCATATCCAACAACTCCACCCATTTCTACATAACCAGATACTGATGCGGCTGTTATTTTACCATCAAATCTGCACTCTTTAATCTCAGAATCAAATGCTTCACCTACCACCCCACCCGATTCTATAGAAATGTTCGGAATATTTATATTTATATTTGCAGAGCTAATATCTCCAATTATTATTGCTCCATATATCGCTCCAACTATTCCGCCTAAATGTAGAGTAGGCTTAATTATCTTATCTTCCGCCGACACCTCAATAATTACAAGTGATTCATTTTTTTCAAAAAATCCACCTTTACCAGCCTCCCCAACCAATCCGCCAATCATGTTATATGATAACTTAAAAGAATAGTGAACTTTTATATTACCTCTCACTGTGCAGTTTTCTACTTTACCTCTACTCAGTGCAGCAAGTCCGCCTATTGCTAACTGCTTGCAATTTTCGGTCACATTCACATCAAAGTCAACACTCAGCTTTAGGTTTTTCACAATGCCGTCCGTAGCGATATAATCAAAAATTCCGCCGGCAAATATACTGTCGCCGTCTTTATACAATAACTTTGTACTATTGACTCCTTTGATGGAATAATTTTTGCCGTCAAGAACTCCGTTAAAACCTCCTATTGGTTCTTCTTCATCATGCCAATAATAGTGAAAGTTTTTTTCTGCAAGCGTAATCATTTCAAAGTCTGCAAGCATTATATCTGCACCCAATATATAATGTGCCGACGGCTCGTACGCAATGTTGGATAGGTGCTTTTGAGTTTTTATCAGATAAGGGCTTTTTGAAGTACCTTCACCGCCCGCAAAGCGAGAAAAAATCGCTGTAATATTTATTACAGATGTTACGGTTTCATTTCTTTCCGCGTCGGTCGTTCCGTCACTCCAATATAAAAACTCATATCCGTTTGCAGTATCAGGTGTCGCTGTTACGGTAATGCTTTCACCATGCTCTATGGCTTTTGTGCCTGACAAAGATACACTTCCGCCTGTGCCTGCCGTAAATGTTACATTGTATTTTATTTTTACGAATTTTGCATGTACCGAAAAACCATTTTTTATGTTCGAGTCGGTCCTCTGAGCTGTAGTTTTTCCGTCACTCCACTCACTAAAGCTATAACCTGTTTTGGGCTCTGCTGTTACTGTAAGGCTGTTGCCGTGCTCTACGGTTTGTGGTCCTATTAAAGATACAGTACCGCCCTCGTCTGCAGAATATGTTACAGTATATTTAATTTTTTCAAAATTTGCTTTTGCCGACAAGCTTTTCTCAATCTTGTCAGTTCTTGTCGCCGTTGTTACCCCGTCACTCCATCCAATAAAGTTATAGCCGTAACTCGGTGTCGCAACAACAGTTATACTCTCGCCATGCCCTATGGTAAGAGGGTCGGGCAAAGATACACTTCCGCCTGCACTTGCTGTATATTTTACGCTGTGTTTAACTTTTATGAATTCTGCCTCTACCGTAAAACTGCTTGTAATATTTGAGTCAGTTCTTGTCGCCGTTGTTACTCCGTCACTCCATCCAATAAAGTTATAGCCATAACTCGGTGTCGCAACAACAGTTATACTCTCGCCATGCTCTATGGTAAGAGGGTCGGGCAAAGATATGCTTCCGCCGATACTTGCTGTATATTTTACGCTGTATTTAGCTTTTATGAATTCCGCCTCTACCGTAAAACCTCTTGTAATATTTGAGTCAGTTCTTGTCGCCGTTGTTACTCCGTCACTCCATTTAGTAAAGCTATAGCCTACAATAGGAATCGCTGTTACTGTAAGGCTCTTGCCATGCTCGACTTTTTGTATGTTGGACAAAGATACACTTCCGCCAACGCTTGCCGTATATAATACACTATAATATACTTTTTTTACAAAGTTTGCTTGTACCGATAATAGTTTTTCTATTTTATCAGTTCTTGTTGCAGTTTTTACTCCGTCACTCCATTCGCTAAAGTTATAGTCATCGTCAGGTATCGCTGTTACTGTGATACTTTCGCCTTGCTCTATGATTTGTGGGACAGCCAAAGATACGCTTCCGCCAACATTCGCTGTATATGTTACGCTATAATAGATTTTTTCTACAAAGATTGCCCTTACCGACAAATTACGCTCTATCTTATCGGTTCTTATTATAGTTTTTACTCCGTCGCTCCATTCGCTAAATTTATAGCCATCATCGGGTATTGCTGTTACTGTGATACTTTTGCCCTGCTCAACTTTTTGCGGTCCTGTTACAGATACGCTTCCGCCGGTGCTTGCTGTGTAAGTCGCATAAAAATATACCTTTGCCACAAAGATTGCTTGTACCGAAAAATTGCTTTTTACCTCCTTATCGGTTCTTGTTGCTGTCTTGACTCCATCGCTCCATTCACTAAAGTTATAACCCTCATCAGGCGTTGCAACAACAGTAATACTGCCGCCATGCTCTACCCGCTGAGTACCTGCAGGATTTACACTTCCGCCCAAGGTTGTATTGTATGTTGCGTTATATTTCTTTTTTGCAAAATTTGCTTGCACAGAAATATTTTTATTAATATTGCTATCGGTTCTTATTGCGGTCTTTAGTCCGTCGCTCCAACCACTAAATTCATAACCCTCAGCCGGTACCGCTGTAACAGCCAATGCATTTTCGCCCAATAAAACATGTTGCGTTGTCTCACCTTCTAAACTTCCGCCGATGCCGGCAAAATAAGTAAGCATAAACGCTCCGATAGGTTTAAACTCGGCAATTACGCTGATGTCCTGAAGGATACCTTTATCTTCTCGTCGTTGCGTCGAAATTCCGTCGCTCCACGACAAAAACTCAAATCCGTTATTTGCTTTTGCAATGACAGATTCAGCATTCATTCCTTTTTTTATTTTCTGCGCAGTTGTTCCTTCAATAGTGCCGCCAACGCCCGCTGCATAACTGACCGAATAATTTGTAGGTGTATTATTTCTGTTCGAAAATACTCCAACCAATATAAATGACATCACCAAAATAACCGCAAAAGATGCTATTAAAATAAGCTTTCGTTTTTTAGTGCTTCGTGCTTTCGTTTTTTTCCAAGGTTCATACTCTTGTTGTTGCGGCTGCTTAAATTGCGGCGTACTGTATGTCCACTTTTGTTGAAACCGTTGGTTAGCATTATACGCTTGTTGGTTTGTATATGTTTGTTGGTAAGTTTGTTGATTGGGATTCGCCTGCTGATTAGTATAGGCTTGTTGATTAGGATTCGTCTTTTGATATGTTTGCTGATAAGGATTCTGTGTCTGCTGATTTCCAAAAGATTGCTGTTGATTCTGTTGAAAATTCGGATTTTGTCTTTCCTGGCTTTGCTGACCCTGCTGACTTTTGGCTTGTTGCGGTTTCGAACTGCTCTCGTTTGGCTTTTGGGTTTGGCTGTGAAATTTCGGATCGCTCTTGGCAAGTATCGCATTATACTCAATTTCTTTTCGCTTCGTCACCCAAAACTTCGTATGCGTTATTTATCAAACGAATACGATCCTCTGCCTCTATTTTCTCTTTGCCGTCATACAAATCCGGATGGAATTTCTTTGCAAGATTTCTATACGCTCTCTTAATCTCATCCAGCGTTGCGGTTGCGGCGACCCCTAATACATCGTAATGTGTCAAAAACCACCACTGCCTTATATAATATTGTACTACTATTATTATATATTTAAGTTATACTTATTGTCAATAGAACAAATGCATATTGTCCGTTACAAAACTAGAAAAATCACAGCTTCATTATTTCAAAACCGTAAAAAAAGTTGCCCCAATATAATTTTTACAATACTTTCTAGCGATAATTTATGCGAAGTTAGCTCGTTATACCTAAATATATTATATATCCTATATACATTGCTGCAAGTGTAATGCCTTGCCAACGATAGAGCTTTTTACCGATAACTGTAGGAACTATTGCAACAAGCATTAGTACAATTGCAACAGGCAAGTCTATCAAAACACTGTCGTTTACAGTCAGTCCACCCGTAACAAAAGCGGCTATTGCTAATATAAATGTGTTGTTAAATACATTAGAGCCAATAATGTTGCCGATACCCAAATCGTTTTCTTTCTTAATTATTGCGGCAATTGTTGTTACGATTTCGGGCAACGAGGTACCTATTGCAACTATCGTCAGTCCGATAAACATTTCTGATACGCCCATTGCTTTAGCTAAAATAGTCGCCTTGTCAACAATCAACTTCGAACCAAGTATAATAGCGGCTAGTCCAAAGACAAATTTTAGCAAGTTGATAATAATTTCTTTTTTTGTAGTGGGCTTTTTGTAGCGCTTTGGCTTTTGCGTTGTGTCAGATAGTGCGGCTTCCGCCGTATGCGAGCCAATGACAGCAGTTGTGTCCTGTGATGTTAGGCAAACAACTCTCTCATCCTGCAAACCATCTGCCCTTGCATCCGATAAAGATGCGGCTTAGGTCGAAACCGATTGTGCTAGCATATTGTCTTCTAGGTTTATCGGCTGACTATAGCGGATATTTATAAATGTAAATACTCCGTAGATCGCTATGAATATGATACCGTGAACAACCGACAGCATTCCGCTAAAACAGAACACTAGCAAAAGTGCGGCAGAGAATATCATAATCAACCCGTTTACTAAAAAAAGCTTGTCCTTATTTTTAGTAGGGCGAAACAATGCAATCAGCGATAATCCAAGCCCCAAGTTGCATAGGTGCGAGCCAACCACATTGCCTATCGACATATCCACTTTACCCTCAAGTGCGGCAATTAATGAAACAAACAACTCAGGTCCTGATGTGGCAATAGCCACTACAGTTGCTCCGATAAGTACCTTAGAAATACCTGTTACATCCGACACCCAGCTTGATGCGCTTACAAAAAAGTCCGCACCCTTTACAACGACGAACGCGCCAACTGCGAACAAAACTATAGCCCAAAAAATTTCCATTATCTCTACCTATAAAAGACTTTCCCGTTTATATTTGTGCATTTATTCAAAAATAAAAAGGCCGCCAATAGCCACTTCTCTTTTTGATTCAAAGTCCGATTCGTGCGCTAACATCAAGCCAAACAAAGGCTACAAAATTGATATAGCACCAAAACCGACACACACGACAAAGTCCCTACATGAGTTTTATCACAAAGTACAAGCATCCTCTAAGCCTAACCGCAACAGGCCTCAAAGGCTCACATATCCCGCACAAATTTAATTCCTCATTTTGGATGCAATCAGTTTAACACAATAATAAATAAGTGTCAATATCAAAAGGCAACCTCTCATAATTAGCTTGAATAATTTTTTATTGCAACCATCTCGTCTCCCAACTGCTGCTTGAATAAATGAATGATGGTTTAACAGTTGAACTATGTATCAATACGCCTTGTTATGAATAGAACATGTAATACTCTAGTATTTTTTGCTACTGCATAAATGTCTAAAGAAAATTATGTACACATAATATAAGCTTGTCTTGCGCACAAACTTTATAGGCTATTTTACTGTTTATATGAGTTGTTTACTTTGTTCCGGAGGGCGGATAGGCAAATTTTATTATTTGGCAATTTCTTTGCCCGTCCAAATATTTTACCCAAAAACCGGTAGGAGTTTTGCCTGTTTTTGTGTCGTATTTAAACTCAACTATTGTGCCCATTTGCGGTGATGCGGGCTCGTTACTTACTTCACCCAAACTCAAAAGTCCCTTATCTTGCAAAATTTGCACCAATTTCGTCAAATTTATTTACACCTGTCCAATTCCACTGGTAAGTAATTACATCATTATTTTCGTTGTAATTATACTTAGCTATTTCTATACCAAAATAATCTTTAGTAAAATTATGGTCAGACAAATTAGTAGCGGACGACTTTTCATATATTTTATAACTCAAATTACCTAAGCCGTCAGTACATTCTATAGTATAGCTACCTCTTTTATTGTTGCGATAAAATATAAATTCAACCCTTACGCCTGCAACTCCAACAGCACCTTTACCAGTTCCCTCTCGTGTTATTACATAACCGTCATTTTCCAAAAAGCTGCATAAATATTGATATTGGTCAATTCCCGCTATCTCCCACTCAACAAGCACCCGATTGTTCAAATTCGTACTGCAAAAATCAGGCTCAATACCAAAAAACAAAAGTATATCCTCGTCCGTTACAAAATTGTTTGAATAACCGGCTTCATCACCCCAACGAATTCCGTCATTAATAACTCCGTCGTCTTTCTCATCGCTTGGCTCAGTCGGTTCCTCAGGTTCAGTCGGTTCCTCAGGCTCAGTCGGTTCCTCAGGCTCAGTCGGTTCCTCGGGCTCAGTCGGTTCCTCAGGCTCAGTCGGTTCCTCAGGCTCAGTCGGTTCCTCGGGCTCTGTCGGTTCCTCAGGTTCGGTCGGTTCCTCAGGCTCAGTCGGTTCCTCAGGTTCAATAGGTTCCTCGGGCTCAGTTGGTTCCTCGGGCTCTGTCGGTTCCTCAGGCTCTGTCGGTTCCTCAGGCTCTGTCGGCTCCTCGGGTTCGGTCGGTTCCTCGGGCTCAGTTGGTTCCTCGGGCTCTGTCGGTTCCTCAGGTTCGGTCGGTTCCTCAGGTTCGGTCGGTTCCTCAGGTTCAGTCGGTTCCTCGGGCTCTGTCGGTTCCTCAGGCTCTGTCGGTTCCTCGGGTTCGGTCGGTTCCTCAGGCTCAGTTGGTTCCTCAGGCTCAGTTGGTTCCTCGGGCTCTGTCGGTTCCTCAGGCTCTGTCGGTTCCTCGGGTTCAATAGGTTCCTCAGGCTCGGCTGGTGCTACATCAGTCCACTTTGCAAAAAGAATAATGTCACCTATTACAACATCCGTGCCAAAATTCCAAAAATCAACTCCGTCTTTACTCTTTGTCCATCCGCTAAACAAAAACCCTTTTCTTTCGGGTTTTAGGGCAGGTTCTGCCAACTTCTCTTTTTCGACTATTGATTGGCTAGCCACCACTCCGCTACCTCCGTTATTGTCAAAGATAACGGTATAAGTATTCTCATCTTCCGACTTGCAACCCGCCAAGGCAACAAAAAAAAGCAGCCCTACAAGCACTGCCATTATTAATTTGTTTTTCATCTCTTTTCACCATTAATCCAAAATTTTATCTGTTGTAAACTTCGTATTGTAATTACCTATCTCTATTCTGCAAACTCTATTAATGTTACCATTGCACTTTTACATTTTTTGGTAATTATTGTTATTATTTTACACAACAATAATTATTTTGTCAAGTACTATTTTTAGCTTTGATGACAGAAGTAATTTCTAAAATCCCAAAAACAAAAAAACTATTAACCATAAATAGGCCAATAAATAATTTTTTGCGCATCTAGGCAAATCCTTCTGTGCAGCCTTAGCATGAAACGCATCACCATATTGCTTTTGGTCTTTCCTCATTCCCATTTGAAACCCTCTTTGGTTTCTATTTTACCAATAGGGGGACTTTTTTCTTGTGTCTACTTTTTTGGGTGCTGTTCAATGAAGGGAAGTTTTTAGTGGACTGTCTGTAAAAAAGGATTCGTTTTACACTCCATCTCAGTTGCCTTATATTCGCACATAAAATCTTGAGCCTGTTCCTTCGGTGCTATCAAAGCCAATTTCGCCGTCAACCTTTGAAAGTATTCTTTTTGTAATCGCCAAACCTAAACCGTTTCCTTCAGCATTCCTTGATGTATCCGCCATATAAAAGTGATTAAATAGCTTTTCTTTGTCTGCGTCCTTTATGCCTATGCCGTTGTCGGTTATTTCAAAGTAAATACCTTTTTCGCCGTTTCGTGTCAAAATTATTTTGATGATTCCGTTTGGATTGCTAAATTTAATAGCGTTACTTATTAGGTTTTGCCATACCTGATAAAGTAGTTGTCCGTTATTTGTTATCGTGATTTCTTCTAATGCTAAATCGAGGGTCAAATTTTTTTCAGTATATTTCATCTGTGTAAGCCGCAATATTTCGCGTACCTGTTCGGATGGCTTGAAAATATCCTCTTTTTTTATCATAGTTGTGCTGTCTAAAACCGATAGCTGCATTATGCTTTTGATTAAGATTGCCAAACGGTCACTTTCGGTTGTGATTATTCTTGCATATTCTTTTAATACAATTTTGTCAACTATTTCTTTATCCGCTTCGCAATCCAACAATTCGCCGTATGCTCTTATTGCGCTTATTGGTGTCTTAAATTCATGTGACACATCTCTTATAAATTCCTTGCTCAAATATTCATTAGCTTTCAGTTCTGCGCTCATGCGATTAAAACTTTCAGTCAAATCGGACAGCTCGTCTTTACCTTTTACTTCTACTATTACACCAAGATTACCTTTTGCTACTTCATCAGTCGCTTCTTCTAACTTACATATCCTTCTTACTACAGTTTTGTTGATTATAAATGCAAACAAAACCAAAACGCTGCTGCTCATAATCAATCCAAAGAAAACGATTACTAACCGCATCCATGCGTCTATGTTCTCGGGATTTTCGGGACGGACCATGCCTGCCGCTTGAAAAATACTGAAAAAAATATTCAATACAGCAGAAATCACAAAAAGCACAGCAAAAAGTGTCAAAATTATTTTGATTGAAAGTTTTGGAAAGCGTGGTTTTTTTCTTTCTTTTTTCATTTTAACACCGCCTTGTATCCTAAGCCCCAAACGGTGCTAATTTCATAATCCTCGCTTGCGGCTTTCTCTCTAAGCCAACTGATATGCGTATCAACAGTTCTGTCTGTCGAATCGTTTTCAAATCCCCATATCTCGTTTAATAATTGTTCCCGGCTAAATATCTTGTTAGGGTTTGCCAATAGTTTAAACAATAATTGAAATTCTTTTTTATTAAGTTCAATGCTTTTACTTTTTATTTTAAGTGTTTGGCAATTATAATCAAGAATTGTGTTCGGAAGTTCTATCCTCTGCTCGTTGTTAATCTTATATCGTCTTAATAATGCTTTGACCCTCATGCAAATTTCTTTCATTAAAATTGGTTTCACAAGGTAATCGTCAATTTCATTGTTAAAACCTTTTTCCTTATCGTCAATAGTTTCTAATGCTGTAAGCATAATAATAGGAATATCGCCATTTGTTCTCCTTATCTCGGCGACAAGCTGATTTCCGTCCATTCTCGGCATCATTATATCGGTAATGACAATGTCAATTTGCTCTTTATGGAAAGCGTCCAAAGCAATTTTTCCGTCATAAGCTTCTATGACAGAATATCCTTCATTACTAAGGCTTTTTACTATGGCGGCTCTGAGATGCGGCTCATCTTCCGCTACTAAAATCTTAAACATTTCCACCTCTTAAAAATGGGATTGCAACGCGATTTTGCTACAATCCCACTATATCAAATTACGGCTTAAAAGTCTATTTATCACATGCTTATAACGGCAAGTCTTTTTTCTTAAAGTAAATCATTCCGGCTGTATAACAAGCTGCTCCGATACCAAATAGTATAAGGAATTGCCAAATCATATTAAGACTTCCTGCCATTATGTCAGAATAATTGTATAAGGTGTTAATGGTCAAGTATTTGAAATATTCCATTATGTCCAACAAGCCGGAAAATCCTGCAAGCATATTGAATATGAAAAACAGAACGGGAAGCCCCGCACCAAGCAATAACGATTTACTTGACAGGTTGAACACGCAAGACGCTAAATACGATATTCCGCTAATTGCTAAATGGAAGCATATTATACCAAGATTAAGAAGTAGGAATGAGCCTATTGAAATATCTATTCCTGTTGCCGCAATCATAATTAGTCCTGTAATTGTAATCAAGGTAAACATAGCTACTATTGAACCTATAAAGTATATCGCTTGTGTCATGGAGACTTGATTCCGCTTCAGCGGCTTACTCATAACGCAAGCAAGAGAACCTCTGTCTACTTGTGCGGCTATTAATTTATTTCCTGTTATTATAATATATATCATGGGAAGTAGCATTGCAAACATTGTATAAAATTGTTGAAGTATCATGTTTGCGCCCATTTCCTCGCCACCGGGTCTGCCGCCGCCGCCATCGGGACTATTTGCAAAGGAATTTGCCGCCACTATAAGTACAACCAACATTAATACTAATGCTGCCGTTATTCCGACCCAAAACTTCCAATTATCCTTGAGCGTTTTTTTAAATAGTGATTTAGAAAACATTACGCTTTACCTCCGCTATTTTTTGTCGAGTAAAATTTCATAAAATGGTCTTCAAGGGTTAGCTTTGTTTCCGATAAATATTCAATTTCGTATTTCAAAAGCAACTCTAAAAAAGCTTTAATATCTTTATCGTTCACGGTTACCCTAACTCTGTTCTTTTCATGATTGACTTCCATAAATGTCAATTTCTCTTTTGCTATCCTTTGACTTTCGCCAGCCTTTGAAAACTTTACCTTGAAAGTCTTAAATCTTGGACGCTTTATTTCGTCCATGTGAAACGAAGTTACAATTTCGCCTTGCTTAATAATTGAAACTCTGTCGCATGTTTTTTCTACTTCCGAGAAAATATGCGAGGACAGCAGAATCGTTTTACCCGCCGCTTTTTCCCTGCGGAGCAATTCCGTAAAGTTATCCTGCATAAGAGGGTCCAAACCGCTTGACGGTTCGTCTAAAATCAAAATTTTAGGGTCGTGCATAAAAGCGCAAATAATACCAACTTTCTGCTTCATACCCTTTGAAAACCTTTTTACATCTCCGTTTAAATTAGTTAATTGCATAAGATCAATTATCTCTTTTGCCTTATCAAGATTCTTTGCGCCACTCATCTCTGCAAGCCATTTGATTAAATCCATACCAGTTATTTTATCCGGATATGCGATTTCTCCCGGTATATAACCTATATCTTTGTTTGTAATATGAGAATTTCCCCATATTTCGATTCCATTGATAAAAGCTTTGCCTTTATCAGGTTTGATGAATCCCAAAAGCTGCCGAATTGTTGTTGTCTTGCCTGCACCGTTAGGTCCCAAAAAACCGTAGACTTCACCTGCATTAACTTCAAACGAAACATCGAAATTACCACGCTTGTCGCCGTAGTCTTTGGTTAATTTGTCTACTTTGATTACTGCCATTTACATACTCCTTTTTCTTTGTTGATACTCTTAGTATAGGGAGTAAATGTCAAAAAACTTTTAAATAATCAAAGTAATTTTAAATATTTTACAGGGAAATTACTGCGGGTGATTGAAAAAAATATTGGGAATTAGAACATTTAAGGTTTTTAATTAGGCTACGCAAAGGCAACAGATTATTTAGCGTTTTCGACTATTATTGTTTTTTTCATTTACTATTACTTTTACACTGCAAAACAATTATGAAAGGAGTTTGCACAGGATACCCTGATTTTTTCTTACGGATTGAATAAAATTTTGAAAGATTTATGTGACAAATACATTAAAAATACCCCGGCAATGAGCTGGGCATAGGAAAAAGCAGGTTATACATTTGTGAATTAATTCTTCTATCGCGCCAAGCACGGAGCGAACCTTTTAATTTTTTTGATAGTAATCTTGCTTTTCGACAGTACGCCTACAAAACTACGACCGCAGGGATATCAATTGTGAATTTTGTTCCTGAATTACGATTGCTTTCAAATTTTATTATTCCGCCAATCTTATCTACAATTTTTTTGGCAAGCATAAGTCCTAAGCCGCTTCCTTCAGTATTGCGCAATCTGTCTCCCACGAAAAATTGGGTAAAAATTTTTTCTTTATCCTCCTCATTTATACCCACCCCGTTATCTATTATTTCGAAAACAAATCCTTTGCCGTTTCTTCTTAACAAAATCTTTATCATACCGCCGTTATTACTAAACTTAATAGCATTACTGATAAGATTTTGCCAAACACTGTACAATAAACTCTCGTTATTTCTGATAGTAAAATCTTCGAGTTCTGTATCAAGAATAATATTTTTAGATTCGAAAAGTAAATGCATGGATTGAAGAATAGTTTTTATTTGCGATGAGGGGCTAAATATGTCTTCCTTTTTGACGATAATTGTACTGTCAAGCTTTGACAATTCTAACAAACTTTTAGATATTGCACTCAGCCGCTCGGATTCTTCTATGATAATCCTTAGCTTCTCTCTGTCTTTTTCATTATTAGTGTTCGCTTCTAATATTTCAGCATAGCCGTGAATTATTGAGATAGGAGTTTTGAATTCGTGCGACACATTCTTGGCAAATTCTTTGCTTAAAAATTCATTGGCTTTTAGTTCCGAGGTCATTTTATTAAAGTTTATCGTGAGATTTGCGATTTCATCGTATCCTTTGCAAGGGACAACGATATTGTAATCACCTTTTACGACCCGGTTGATTGCGGCGTCTAAATTTTTCAACGGTTTAACAATAATTCGACGAATAAAAAACGCAAAAAAGCTCAACCATAGAGTGGCATATAGCGCAATAGCGATGAAAATCAAAAAATTTAAAGTACTGCTGTTTAAATTCTCAAACTTTTTTTTAAGAAAAAATTCATCCATCGCGCCTAAAATAGTAGCCGCCAGCAAAATTACAAAAAAGATAGAAAGCAGTATAATAATAATTTTTGCGGAAACGGTTTTTATCTTAATTTTTTTCATAAATTACCGCCTTATATCCCAATCCTCTTACTGTAACGATTTCAAAATCATTGCTTTGCACTTTTTCGCGTAGCGCACTGATGTGCATATCAATAGTCCTTTCTGTACTTTCATTGTCATAACCCCAAATTTCATTCAATAGTTTATCGCGCGTAAAAATGATATCAGGATTTGCCAACAGTTTATAAAGCAGAAGGAATTCTTTTTTTGTCAATTCGATTTTCCGTCCCTTACACAAAATAGTATTGGTATTAAAGGCTATTTCTGTTTCATTCAATATGATTTTATTTTCATAGCTGATTTTATATCTTCTGAGCAAAGCCTTAATCCGCAATAACAGTTCTTTAATTGCAACGGGTTTTACTAAATAATCATCGATACCGTTTAGAAAACCTCTTTCCTTATAATCGAGTTCACCCAAAGCCGTAAGCATAAGAATAGGTATATCATTATTTATCCGGCGTATCTCCCGCGCAAGGCTAATCCCGTCCATATGCGGCATCATAATATCCGTTATGACTATATCAAAATGCTGAGAACTAAATTTTCCCAACGCATCCATACCGTCAACAGCCTCGTTAACAGTATATCCTGCGTTTCTTAATTGCTCAGAAAGGATTTTTCTTAAATGTAATTCATCTTCTACAACTAAAATTGAGAACATTTTGTCCTCCGTAAATTTAAAATCAGATTTTGTTTTTATGTATTATATCAAATTTTTATCGGAATAACAACTGCTCTATATAGCGAAAAAGAACTTTTGCGAGATATATTCAGGTCTGGATGTCTGTTGATTTTGAAATATCATCAAAATCAATTACAGCGCAATATTCGGGAGCATCGTTTTCCGATACTAAACAACCTTTTTTGAGTACGCTTTTTTTGACTCTGCCAGTCATAATATCTTTTATGATTGCCCTGTTGTAAAGATCTGCCCGCTTTCTTGTTAATACGCAAAGATTGCCGAAAGCAGCTATACCGCACAGATTGCATATCACATCACCCATTGTGTCCATTAAAGCATATCTATATCCCTCGGGCGTACGGAAAAAAGCGACCAAATCCTCATTAGTGCCATTCAAAACTTCATGTGTAAAGCCGCCGTTGAAAAACGTTTCCGATTCCGGCATGAATTTTTGCATATTAGTACCGAAGATCGAATCAAGTATAAATTCGGCAAATTCCCACAATAGTCCCGCTGCCATGGATATACAAACAGCAAAGATAATGCAAATTGCAAATTTATGCTTAAGATTCGATTCCCTCGTCAGATAATCGAACACACAAAAAGCAATAAAAGCTATTGCGAAACCGGATACGATATGCAACATCTTATCCCACCATGACAGAGTATAATACAATTCAAATACCTCACCGGCTACTCCGCAAAGCAAAAATATTTCTATCATAATAATTATACTCATGGATATTTTCATTCCGGATAATTTATGTATCAGTACCGGCAGTACTGTTACTAGTATTGCGGCGCAACTTTCAACTATTATTAGTATCGCCTGTACTGACGGAAATGAATTGTCAAATATTTTGATGACTCCGTATATTGTCGTAGAAGAAAAAACTAAAAATAGTAATAACGAAATTACAAATTCCTTAGATATTTTAGAGTTGTCAGTTTTATTTAAAATTTTGTCAGAAACCATAATTTTTTACCTCCGCTATATTCTTATTATCATTAACCGCGCTTTGAAACATATTAACAAACAGATTTACTGATTTGCTGAGATTGAATTCTTTGGAATACTCTGAATAAAGGGCGCTTAATACTTGCAGTTCATCAGGGTGCTCAATAAAATATTCAATGTGCTCCTTCAGACTATCCGCATCTCCCGCTTTGAATCCGCATCTCTTGTCAATCACGAATTGTTTTGCCGCCGATTTTTCCGCATCGCCTATTAAGGGAACCAGACCGCAGGAAAAAGCTTCTAAACAGGAAATCCCTTCTATTTCCACATCGGCGGCGTGAATATATAAATCGGAAGCATGGATTTTTTCCAATAATTTATCTTTAGTTAAAAACTCAAAAGACGGCTTATTAGGAAGATTATGCGACATTTTTATATATTTTTCTTTAAGTGCACCGCTACCCGCAAAAGTAATATTTATAAAATCCTTGTATTTTGAATTTTGAACCGCTTTAATTAAAAGATCCTGACATTTTTCGGGAGCAAGCCTTCCTACCATCAAAATTTCAAAATTTCTGTCCCGGGTGTATTCAGTTTTTATCTTCGGCACAAACTCGGGCGCCACACCGTTCGAAATTATATGTAGACAGGATTTGTACTTATGCGCTTTAAGTTCGTCAACTGAAAAAAGAGAAGGGCAATGTATATGCTCAACTTTGTTATAGAAGGATTTACGCCACAACCAAAAAATGAAGTTGGTCAGAAAACGCGGAGGTTTTTTAAAACCCATATTCTTCAATATATTATCAGGATGTAGGTGAAAAGCCGCTGTAACAGGGATCCCCATTTTCTTAGCAAGCCGGAGAGCTCTTTTTTCTACCGAAAATGGCATAAAAAGATGAACAATGTCCGCATCCTCAAACGCCTTAAGTATTACTGCTTTATCAAACTTAGCAAAATGCACATTGGATTTTTTTGCTACAGCACTGACTATAGGAATACGCCTTTCTTTTAATCCGAATTTATTTTCACCTTTTATATTGCACGAAACGATTTTTACATTATGTCCTTGCCTGATTAGTTCTTCTTCAAATCTGCGGGCGCTGATAATTGTTCCGTCAGTAATAGAATTATAATGATCAACCACAAAAACAATATTCATTTTTTACTCCTTTCACCTTGGCAATAGAATAGTTTAATGCATTAAAGTTATAAAATAACATGCCTAATTAATTATAGTCCTCTTTTGTCAAGTTAGTTTCAAGTATTCGAATTTTTTAACAAATAAAAACATTTTTAGCCATAAAACGACGAAATATGCGGAATATGTAGTTATCCACTTTTTCAAACAATATTATAAACACAATACCGTGCAAATACAGAATAATATTTAAAGTAATTATATTTGTTGCCTAAGGGAGTGGATAATTTTGCGTTGCTCGGCCGAGTGCAAATCGCGACGCCACGAAAAATAATTTATTTTGGATAAATTTTAAGAATTAAAAGCTATTGCCTATTGATGCTTTTAAGCCAAAAAGTCGCTAAAAGAATAGCAATGCGAATTTGTCCACGCCCAACGCCCCGCAGAATAGAAGGTCTACCGACTTGATTTGCAATTAATAATTCTGTCACAGCTTGTCACAGCTCATATTATATGGTAAAATAACCGTGTAAAGTTATATAAATACAACACTTTGGAAGATGCCATGAAAAAGATAATTCGAAAACTTACAATATGGATAGTGGCCATAATGTCTGTAGGAGCGATTTCAACAGTATCTTTTGCGGCTTGGAGTAACGAAATATCAATGAGGGCGGGTAACATTTCTGTCGGGGATATTGAATACTTGAACTTTACTACAAATTCCGCATCAGTTGTTATTACCGGAGAAAACAACAATGATATAAGCGTCGAACTTTTCCCCCATGACCAGCACAGCGGATTTCCTAAAGACGGAGCAAGATATCTTACCGTCATCTTGAGTGTCCGTACTAATGTTGCGTTTGAGGTAGGTATCCGCAAAAACTCTACCTGGCAGAAGTTAAGCAATGATTCAGGACTATACTATACGACCGAAAGACCCGAATACAGTCCCAAAAAAAAGTCATACCTGCTTAACGGAACAATGCTTAACCAAGACGAGGATATACAATACGCGGTTATCGGAGGAGTTTCGGAGGTTGACAACACTACTATCAAAACCGTTAATTTTGTTTTCTTTTTAATGCTTGCTTCAGATAATGCTGCAGATATGGGTAAAATATTATCCTTTGATTTGCAACTATCAGGGATTATCCCTTTTATCGGAAGGATGGAAAAATGACCGTAATCAAAAGCAAAAAAACAAAAAAACAATTATTTTTGTTTATAGCAAAAATAACCGGCAAGGTGGCAGTTTCTTTTGTTTTTTTTGCTCTGTTGATTAATGCGTTTCTGACTTTAATAATACCTTCTTACAGACTTTCGTTATTTGATAATCAATTTTATTCTATCGTATCGGACTCTATGGAACCGGAGATTAGCACAGGCAGTTTGATTGCGGCAAAGCAGCCGCCGTCCGCGGGAGAGATTTCCGAAGGCGAAATCATAATTTATAGAGCGGTTACATCGACAGGCAGCGTAATTATATCACACAGGGTACTAGAAGTTGTTATTGACGATGGGAAAATCGGATATATTACAAAAGGCGACAATGCTAAAGGTATTGACAGTTACATAGTGACACATGAGGATATATTAGGTGTATATGCAGGCAAATCGGTTCCTTTGCTCGGCTATATATTAAGCTTTATTTCAAGCTTTTACGGATTCTTTTGCTTAGTGCTGATACTTGTAATGGTAATCCTAGCAATAGTAATCAATACATTTATGGAAAAGTTTGACCGCAACTATATGGCCCGAAAAAACATTCTTGGCAAGACGCATATTATTGTTGATAAAATGCTTGTCAAATACGGTGACCAACCGGAAATTATCTTTCTTGATTATGCGCTAAAGCTCTTAAATGAAGAACCTCACAGAGAAGAACGCGAAAAATACAGCAAGGACTTAAAAGCACTTGCTGAGCAAAAGAATTTGAAGTTACCTGAAGGCGCAAATGTACGCGAGGTGGCGGCGTCACAAATAACAATAATAAAACCCAAAAAAAGTGATAAAAAATGTCGGCCGTAAAACAAGAAATAAATTTGAAGGAGAGAAATATTATGATTAAACTCAGCAAAAGAACAGTAATTGTTACACTTGCGCTTATCGCGTTTATCGCAACCGCAGGAACAGCGTTTGCTTATTGGGCATCGGGCTTTGATAACGGGACAGGCTCAACAACCGCAACAATCGAAATCGGCAGCGGCAACACAGTTGATACACAGCTTTCGTTAGATGCAATGTCCGGAGGCAAAATGCTTGTACCAAGCGGACGCGTAGTTGACTCTGACCAAGAAACCGCGACAATCGCATACACTTGTAATGTAGTATGGTCGTCAACCGACAGTGACAGCTCTTTGTCAGCCGCGGGCGTAACCGGAACTTTGGCGGTATCACTGACCGGAGTTAAAGTAGACGGTGCTACACAGGACGCAGAATCTTTACCTTTTGTTATCGTTTATTCAGACGGAACCTCAGATACTAATAATTTTGCCATTACCGGAGATACACAGCTTCCCCTTACATTTACAATAACGATGAATGAGCCTACAAAGTCCCAATACGATTTACTTAACAACAAAACGGTAGTATTTACATTTTCGTTCACAGCTACATCCGCTTAATATGCTTTTTGGTTAATCAATATACTTTAACCCACATATAAAGTTGCCTTGCGGCTTTGGTGGGTTTTGATTAAACGGAGTTACTAATGAAAAATGCCGGCAAAAGAAAACTTTATAAGTTAATTTTGTCAGCCGTGCTAATAAGCGCTATAGCTTTTGTGTCGGCTTTTTTACCCATATATTCTTATACCTATTGGAGTAAAGGTGTATCCGAAACCAATAAAACAAGCGATACTATTGTTCAAATAGGCGCATGGGAGCTTAATCCTAATATTGACAGCTTTACAGACTTTGTCGCAGAAATCTATAATTCTGACGCTTTGCTAACATCTATCAACACCAGTGGTTCAATAAGTACTATCTATGTGCTTGGAATTAATGACGGCTTAAACCCGCTTGTGGGACCGGACTATCTTGGCATATACGATGTTTTGGTATGGCAAAGGTATAACGGCATGATTGTCGCGGCTCAAATAGTAGGTCCTGTAGAAAGCACAATGTTTTCATCTTGGGATACTTTGGAAAACGCATTGACTAACCCTGTCTATCCCCTATCAAGTTCGTCAAGCTATTATACGCACGGAGCGGTATATACCACCGCTCATGCCCCGATAAACTTTAATGGCAAGCAATTTCTTGCACGGCATAATTATGTAACAACCGCGCCTGCAATCGGCGACGACTGGTATTTGATAAGCAACTCTTGGATTGAGCAGTCATATCCTGTCGGAAGTTTTATTGAACATAACAAAAAACATTATTATAAGCTTGTTGCCAAGGATGCAACGCCCGGGACGAATTCCCTGATTTGGCATGAAGTACCGGAATTTACGGATAAGCAAGAAATTGACCAATGGTATCAAAAGGCATGGACTGAAGGAAGTATTGTCGAGCACAACGGACAATATTATTATTCAAGTATTTCCGCTAATTCCGGCATACCCGGAGTAAGCGCTAATTGGAAAAACTTTACGCAGTTTGACATCAATAACACTGTTCGCACATGGCAATCGGGTATGAGCATAGCTAACGGCGATTTTGTGCGCGTTAACAACGCCGAGTCCACATTGTATTATCTAATAACAGCGAACAGTCCGGCGCAAACACCCGGAGGGTACGGCTGGAAGCTTGTTAATGAATTCTACGATGTTACGGGTATAGCGCTTTGGGACCCCGAAATTTTGTACGGTAATGAATATATCGGTTTGATTGTCAAGTATGATGATTTGATATTTGAAAAAACAGGCTGGACTGCCCGCGGTGTAGCCCCGCCTGATAATCCTAATAGCTGGAAACGGATTTTGAAATGGAGCGGAACGCAAGGTCCGGCAAAATTTACGCCGGGCATGTATAAACTAAAATCAGTTTTTTACAGTGAAACCGAGACCGAAAATTCATATTACGGAGTCGTCAACACAAGCGGTGCATGGGTTACTTCTCTTGAAAGTTCTGACCAGTGGTATCAAAGAATTTTGCCGTGGAACCCTAATACCACCTATACCGCGATAGCTACAAGCTGGAATATGGCAGACCGTTCCTATTATTGTTATACTATTGACGACGAGGACGGCTCGGTTATATTTTGGACGGTAAAAAGCGGAAATGTTACGGGCGGATTGTCGCCTGAAGAAAGCGAAAGCTGGGAAAAAATTATTTTCACCTGCGAAGAAGATACCGTAGCAACTATGATCGGTTCAAATTATGTAGTTTGGGATATCAATCCCGATAGAGATTCGTCAACACCTGCGAGCATGCCCTCAGAAACTAATTCAGACTGGATAAGACGGGTTATTTCTTGTTCGCAAGAACATGTCTATACAGAAAGAGACGGTATTATTTCGCTTTGGCAAAAAACTATTAGCGATGATACGCAGCAGACTCCAGGCGAAAGCCATATGGGAGAGGTGCATTGGAACTTAATACCGTATAAGACCGGTCTGAGTTATGTTTATACTTTTAATAACGCAGGCATCATGTCGTTTTGGTATTCGCCTAATCAATCTAATTCTATTCCGAGCGTCGAAGCAGAACCGACGGCTGGTCAGGCAGATAGAAGAAGTTGGATAAAGCTCAATGTCAACGAATGGAAATTGCCTGAATATGTTTATAAAAAAGATTCATCCGGTAAAGTAACATATTTTGCAACCGAATCAAATCCCGAATATGCAGATTGGTTTGATTTATCTAACGCTTGGATAGGCAATACCGATTCAATGATTTATCATTGGTCGCCGGACGCCACTTACCGTCCGGGCGATATTGTGGTTTACGGTATTTCTAAAGTAAACACTTATAGGTATTTTGTTTTAAGGGACGATATTAATTCCTCAGACGCTGTAGGACATGCGCCGCTGCCGGGTAATTCTATTTGTTATTATTGGGAAGCGGTTAATGTACTTTTATAACAAAGTTTGCAATTTTAGTGTTAATATGCGAATTGCGTTTGATAAGAAAAGGTTTATAGATAAATGAAAAATAACACAGGAAAACTAAAGAAAAAAAGACTAGCAGGTTTATTCGCCTTTGTTGCTACGGTAGTAATCCTATTATTTTTTATAGTTGTACAGCTTTTACCCGCGGCCATAGGCATAAAAATTCTCGGATTCAAGACCTTTTTAATTTCCGATACTAAAAGTATGGAGCCGCTCCTAACCCATAACGATTTGGTTGTTGTAGTCAACGCGGATTACGAATCGCTCGAAGAAGGCGATATTATCACCTTTGTGGGGCGCATCATGAAAAACGGCAGCTATATTGATGCACCCATCACACACGAAATTGTAGAAGTTATCACAAATGCCGAAACCGGTGAAAAAAGCTTCCGCACCAAAGGCACAAACAACCAAACAAATCCAACTGCCGATTCAAGATATGTAACAAAAGACGGTACGGGTAATACGAATAAATATATAGGCAAATACCTTTTTAAAATCGGTTGGCTAGGCCATGTTATTGCCTTTTTGCGAAGCCCTTTCGGCATTGTCGCTATAATTGTTAACCTTATTATCATAGTATTAATTGTAATACTTTTAAAAAAGTCAGATGAAGCGTCAGACAAAAACCCTTAGAAAATCCAAGCGAGATTATCGCTAACAAAAAAAATTAACACTTAATAATATATGCATTATAAACAAATTATACATTAACAAAGAACCAAAATCTTAGACAACATTGCACTTTCTGTCGGTCTGCATGTAAGAACACTAAATAGATATAGAGAAAAGTACATGTAAAAATGCCAGAACTTATAAAAGAATATCAGGTTATACTAAAACATAAGTAAAATAGCTGCGCCTCAATTTTATACCCGTGTTGTTACTTGAAAAAAGAACAATTTTTTTATAGTGTTCTTTATGGTTCCCGTGCCGTATAGTAGCCGAACATAAAAATCTCATGATATAGAATTTTTTAGGATTTATTCAGAAGTTTTTTCTTTATGATTATATTGAGATAAAACTTTTTTTAAAGTATAATAATAAAGCTCTTGACTCTGACACCGTGTCGCACTTTATTATATTTACAAAGGAGATGGAACGATGGAATTACAGACTATTAATCAAGTATCAAAAACATATGATATTTCAACACGAATGCTGCGCTATTACGAGCAAATAGGGCTTATCAATAGCTTACGAAAAGATGATTATGCCTACCGTGTTTATGATGAAAACGCAATACGGCGGTTACAACAAATAATCATTCTACGGAAATTGCGTATTCCAATGAAGCACATCACAGCCATATTATCGCAACCGGAAGCAGTAAAAGCAGTTGAAATATTCAAAGAAAATATAAATGAACTTGATGATGAAATTAGTGCGCTTTCCACTGTCAAACGAATACTATTGCGTCTTGTTGACGAATTGCAAAAACGGGGGAATATCCGTTTAGAAACCGATTTGCTCCTTGACTCGTCAGCTCTTTCCATTGTTAAGCTACTCTCTTTACAAAAAAATCATATTAAGGAAACGATAAAAATGACATCAACTAATGTCCTGGAAGAATTAAACAATGTAAACGAGACCTTAAATAGATTAAGTGACAAGGATGTGCGTATCATCTATTTGCCACCATCATCGGTGGCAAGTGCCCTTACTTTCGGTGAAAAAGCTGAACATGATACCGATATTATCATGGGGAAATTTGTTGAAGATGTGGATTTATTTAGCATAAATCCGGGCGCAAGATTTTATGGGTTTAATAATCCTGAATTTGATAAGAACAGCGAAGAAATAAGGCTTATTAGACATGGGTATGAAGTTTGGGTTACTATACCTGATGATTTTACTGTGCCTGAACCTTTAACAAAAAAATCATTCGCCGGAGGTTTATATGTCGCCTATACCAGCAAGCCCGTTGATTTTGGTGACTGGAGAAATTTAGTGGATTGGTTAAACAGCAGTGAAGATTTTGAACATGATGAAAATAGAATGTTTGACAGTGTTTCACGAAAACCCAAGTCTCTTTCATATGAATCAGGATGGGGAAACCTTGAAGAACACATCAATTCATATAATTTTTATGGATTAAAGGACAGGAAGCATATATTAACGCATCTTGACTTTTTGATTCCAATTAAAGAAAAGAAGAAAGTAAATGCGTAGTCATTTATATTGCTGTTAAAACACGGCGCAGATTATTTAGACATATAATCCCTGCTCCCTGATGATTTCAAGGTTGAGCCAGATAGTTTATATGGATTAAACAAAGAAGATTTTATAGTTAGTTTAATTTTTGTGATTAATACTTGTGAGGTATAATATGTTAAACAATACAGCATGGAAAGAATCTTATGGAAAAGACGATTACCAATTTGAAAGGTCAACAGCATTAGTTGACTTTTGGCCGGAGAATACTAGAAATATTTTTGTAAAATTTTCGAATGAAATGAAAACAAGATTTGGTTTAGCTTTGACCCATCCCAATTACGCAAAAGCAACGGGTTGGAAGTTCAAGTTCACCAAACTGGGTGTACCGCTTGTAAAAAATGTGATGATTGGAGATAATTGCTTTTATATAAACAATATCTGCGTAGCTAATGAATATGATTTGCAAAAAGCAATTGAACATGTAAACGGTTTGCACAATGCCGAATTTATAAATTTCTTTAATGATATAATAAGAAAACGCAATAAGAGACAAGCTGACCGGGCAAGAAAGCGTATCGAGCGAGAAAAAGAGGAACTAGAAACATTTTGCAAAATCATTGATGTAAGTAAATTAAATAAATTTAAATGGGCTCCAAAAATTCCACGGAGATATTTGATTCGTATTTACGAAAACGATGCGAAAATGATGACTGACAGTAACCTTCTTAACGAAGTGGGTTACATGATGTATATAAGATGCCTTCAAGCAAAAACTGAATGTGAATTAGCTAAGGTTGGCAAATTAAAATGTCATAATTGCGGGATTATTTTAGATAAAACAAAAAGCGGTTTATTAACATGTGGCTGTGGTCATTCTTATATATTTAGAGAATATATGCGTAGCTTCAGCAAGAATCGTATGCCGTACGGAGCGGCTAACCCGTTTTTCTTTAAATTCATAGATGAATGGCCAAAAATGCAAACTGACGCCGAAAAGATGCGGCTAATTGATTGGGTTATTCATGAATGCCATCTAAATATGCTGTCAGGTGTTAAAAGAGGTTTTGCCGGAATTAACTTATTTGACGGGACAATAGAGCAAATAACAGAGTTAATTAACACATTGGCATATGGTAACATAGACAAGGGCATCAATTGATGTCCTAACAAAATCAATAATAAAGATTTATAAAAGCAGGCTCGCAAAATTTACGAGCTTGCTTTTGTGTATAAAAAATGCGTATTTTGCACCCAACTTTAACGGCAAAAAGATTTGTTGTTGAAGCCTAGGCGAGATACCGCTTAGACAAGCGCAAGCGAAGCCGAAACGAACCCACGAGCAAAGCGAGTATTGCGACGCTCTAAAAATAAAAAAACGCCGTTTATAGGCGTTTTTATTGGTTGCAGGGGACAACGGCGAACACACTACATTGTCAATCTCGTGTAAGGAACTAATATTTTCTAAAGGTATATTTTTTATGATTTTCAAGAGCATCTAAAGATGGATAATCATTTTTATCGTTAGGCAGTCGTATAGCAACATTTTGAAACTGCTTGTATTAATCGGAATCAAGCAGGGGGCTAATTTCGACTCTATAATTTTCATTGACTGTAAAAAGTTCATTATCGAAAAGATTATGCAAGTCAATTTTCAAAAGCAAACCATTTTGAACATGATTGCTATTTTAGTCTTTTAAAGTTTCCCTTACTCGTCGGAAATATTTTTAACTCACCGCACCGAAAAAGATACGTCGTCGAGGTCTAATCTCGAAATTTCTCCCCCACTGGCGGAAGCGACATAAAATCTAATTCTTGCTCCCGTCGTGTCTGCCGGAGCAATGCGGGTAATAACACGGTAGTATTGAAAGTTTCTGTTTCCGGCAGGAATACTTCCTTGCGCAAGGGGTATATCCGCGCCGCTAACATATCCATTCGGAGTAATAAAATCCACCATTACATGGCCGTCAACAAAATTAGTGGAATCTTCGACCGCATGCGCGAAAAACGAGAATTCATAAAAACAACCTCCTTTTATATCCGGAATAATCTGAAACAACGAACCTAGAAGGCTTGCCGAAAACTCGCCGGAATGAATCCGCTCTCTTAGACCCATCTGTAAAACCGTTCCGCTATTCAAGATCCAGCCCGTCGGTACATTGTTCGTAAATTCTTCCATTCCGCCGTTTACGATGAGCTCTCCCGTTGAAGCGCAAGGGCATTCGCATTCGCCCTTATCGCCCTTGTCGCCTTTAGGTCCTTGGGAACCCGTATCGCCTTTAGGTCCTTGGGAACCCGTATCGCCCTTAGGTCCTTGGGAACCCGTATCGCCCTTAGGTCCTTGGGAACCCGTATCGCCTTTAGGTCCTTGGGAACCCGTATCGCCTTTAGGTCCTTGGGAACCCGTATCGCCTTTAGGCCCTTGGGGACCCGTATCGCCCTTAGGCCCTTGGAAACCCGTATCGCCTTTAGGCCCTTGGGAACCCGTATCGCCTTTAGGTCCTTGGGAACCCGTATCGCCTTTAGGCCCTTGGGAACCCGTATCGCCTTTAGGCCCTTGGGAACCCTTATCGCCTTTAGGTCCTTGGGAACCCGTATCGCCCTTAGGTCCTTGGGGACCCGTATCGCCTTTAGGTCCTTGGGGACCCGTATCGCCTTTAGGTCCTTGGGGTCCTATGGGACCTCTGCAGCATTTACAATCGCAGCACCTTTTTTCGTAGTCGCAAGAATTGCAGCGACATTCATCTTGCTGTGTAGTTTTAAAACAATCATCAAAACAAAACATATTTTCAGTCCTCCTTTTAATTTTCAGGCTTGGCTTATGCAAAAACCCTTACATACCAGTCGCAATGGAAAGTATGTAAGGGATGTTATTCTCTTTCATAATATGCCCGTAAAAATTCTTTGTTTACTATAATTGAATTTGCGCGGATTTTTTATATACCTTAAAACTCGCAATACCTATCCAGCCTTACGGGGTTGCCGATTATTCTTGACGCGTTAAATACCGAGGTGGCGGAATACAAAAACCCCGAAACCCCGTTTTTTTTGCATGATATAGTTGAGTTTTTTTACTGGTCGGTCAGGCTTTCTTTTTCCAACTCCCTGGCTACTTTTAGATAATTGGCACTTTTTTGCGAAAACTATGAAAAAAACTTTTTAATTTTCGCCCCGAAAAGAGCGTTTTCGGGGCGATTTTCATGTTACCAGGCGTTGGCACCCCGCGCCCAATCAACCGCGAGAAAGCAAAGAGCATCCAGGCAGAAAAACACAGCCCCCGGCATAGCCGGGGGTTTTCTCAATGCGGGCATAGCCCTAGTTCACTAGCCACACGCCAAGCGTGTTGGTACGGTCTGACGCTTGCGTATTATTCCTTGCTACCCGTAAACGGGTCTAATTTGTCTATGAACCCTAGCTGTTCTCCCATTCGGTCATTCTTTAACTGATTCTCTATGTAATCTTTTATTTTTGCTGCATCTTTTCCTGCTGTATCTACATAGTATCCTCTACACCAAAATTCTCTGTTCTTATATTTGAACTTTAAATCTCCCCATCTCTCATATATCATCAAGCTGCTTTTACCTTTCAGAAATCCCATGAAACTTGATACACTTAATTTTGGTGGTATGCTCACCAGCATATGTATGTGGTCTACACATACTTCCGCTTGTATTATCTCTACATCTTTCCATTTGCATAATTCTCTCAATATCGCACCGACTTCCAATCTTTTACTCTCGTAAAATACTTTTCGTCTGTACTTTGGCGCAAACACTATATGATACTTGCAATTCCACTTTGTATGTGCTAAACTATTTATATCTTTCATTTAAATCCTCCTTTGCTTACTTTGCAGTTGCCAGACCGCAATTCTATTATAGCAAAGGAGGATTTCTTATGCAAAGCTAAAAGCTCTTTTGAACCCCGCGACTATCGCGGGATTTTCTTTATATAAAAAAGACTTCATCTTGAATGAAGTCTCTTAGTGGTTGCGGGGGCAGGACTCGAACCTACAGCCTTCGGGTTATGAGCCCGACGAGCTACCTATTGCTCCACCCCGCGACGGATGAATAATCTTAATTTGTGTCTTTTTGCTTTTGCGAGGGCTCGGCGTTCGCTTTCGCTCGGCTGAGGAGCTCCGACGAGCTACCTATTGCTCCACCCCGCGACGGATGTTTTTTTCTCTGATGTTTTATTTACTTATTGCTTTTTTGGAGCAATGAACTATAGAATAACATAGTTTTAGGGGTTCGTCAAGGATTAGAAGGTACTTTTGCAAAAGAATTTTTTGTCAAAATTTATAGTTTTGATGTTTATATGGATATGATTGAACTTAGAATGTATTTTTGGTACGAAGGAGTTTAGGTCGGCATAGAATGATTATGGTATTGATTGAATTTATTCAATAGCTTATATATATATATGGAAATTTTAGTGGTTGCTAATTGAATTGACTTATATGTTTGGTTTTGGTATAATAAAGTTTAGTCAGTGCACATTTTAGAATTTTGTATTCGATAAAATATTGATATATATTTTGATTAAGCGTCATGTGTTAGTCATGACAATATTTATCGGAATTCTTACAAACATTGCATACCGAGGAGGACATATTTTGAATAATTTACTGAAACTAGCCGGAACACACGAAAGACTTAACTGTCTTTTGAATGATTATAAAGGCAAAGTTATTGTACCGCGTGACCGTGAGCATTTGTTAGCGCTTGCTATGGGTGACAATGCGGACAATATGACTTTTGATGTCAGCTATGAGGTTGAGGGCAAAGGGCTTGTGCGGGAGGCATATGTCACAAAGTGCAAAAACGGTGTGGCAATCAATTATGACGAAGCATACATGCGCCGCCGCGATCCTGACACTATGATAATCGGAGACTGCTTCCCTACTAACAAGGTTACATATTTAGAGGCGTACGGTACCGAATTTGACGAGACCCGTGAGCAGACTTTTGCGTGGTTGGCATCACAGCCTTCACTTATTCTGCTTCCGTTTTTTGCAGGTAATGACAAACACAAGTTGGGATATCAGTCACTTGTAGTCCTGCCTGCAAATGCTGCATTTTTTGCCTTGGCTCTATCCGATATACAAGGCATGATTAAAGCAGAAAACATCCCTGACGAATTTTCGCCTAAAGCTATTGTTTTTGTTGCACCTCCTTTTAGACATACTCATTTTGAAGGATTGCAACGAGTTGTGCACAACCGCCTTGACGACATTCACGAAATTTTCTCGTACAATCTTTATCCCGGTCCCAGTGCCAAAAAGGGTATTTACGGAGTTCTGCTAAATATTGGAGAGCGCGAAAAATGGCTTACATTGCACGCCTCAACCGTTACTTGCGTTACACCGTACGAGCAAACTCTGACTATCATGCACGAGGGAGCCTCTGGCGGCGGCAAAAGCGAGATGTTAGAGCAATTTCACCGTGAGCCCAACGGAAAAATTCTTTTGGGCGAAAACACTGTCACAGGCGAACCTTATGTGGTTTCGATTACCGACTCTTGTATTTTGCACCCTATAACGGACGACATGGCGCAAGCCCATTCATCTATCAACGGCGGGTCAAAACTCGTAGTTTTGGACGCAGAGGAAGGCTGGTTTTTACGCGTAAACCATATAACTAATTACGGCACAGAACCAGAAATCGAAAAACGCACAATCCATGTCGAGCAGCCGCTTGTTTTCTTTAATATTGATGCAAAGCCCGGAGCAACCTGCTTGATTTGGGAACCTATTATGGACGGTCCTAACAAACCTTGTCCAAATCCGCGTGTTATTATCCCGCGTAAATCCCTTCCAAACAGTATTGACGAACCTGTTGCAGTAGATGTCCGCAACTTTGGCTTGCGTGCGCCCGTATGCACTGCAAAAAAACCTTCTTACGGTATAGCGGGTATTTTGCATATTCTGCCACCCGCAATTGCCTGGTTGTGGAGGCTTGTTGCCCCGCGCGGCGATAGCAATCCCAGTATCGTATCATCTAACGGACTAGAAAGCGAGGGCGTTGGTTCGTACTGGCCATTCGCACTCGGAAAGTATGTAACACATGCAAACCTATTATTGGAGCAAATAATCAATACCCCTTCTACCCGTTCGGTGCTTATACCCAATTCGCACATAGGTGCATACAAGGTGGGTTTTTCAATTTCAATGGGTGGCAAGAGAATTCTTGAGCCGTAGAGGCGGAGTAAAATTCAAGCCGGACGCACTAGTCCCCTCCCGCTGTCCACTGTTAGGCTACTCTTTGCAACGCATGAAAATTGACGGCGTAAATTTAGTTAAGGGACTATTACAAGTAAATATGCAACCCGAAGTAGGCAATAAAGGCTACGATAAAGGTGCAAAGCAACTGACAGATTTTTTTAAACAAGAACTTAAAAAATTCTATACGGACGAGTTGCATCCAATCGGCAGAAAAATAATAGAGGCTTGTCTAAACGATGCACCGCTAAGCGTATATGAAGAATTAATCGTAAGACACTAAATAGATATAATTATTAATTTTATTAGTTAATAAAAAAAGGGCGTTGCCCCGACCTTGCCTTGAGGGCAAGGTTTTTTTCGTGCTAACATTAGGCTTTACTAGTTTATATTTGCGATAATTCCTATAATTAGTTTTCTTTATTTTCTATTTCCATCTTAGCCAAATGCTGCAATGTGTCATATATAAGTTCTTGATTTTTATCCGATAAATCCCTGTACATAGCGATTATCTTTAGACAAAGACTGTGTTTTTTCGGAAGTTTTTGTTATTGTTTTCTGTCATTTTCGTTAGTAACTTGCAGGCAAAAAATGCAACTCGTTGCAGTCTACCAGCACCCGCAATATTCAGTCGTCTAAATTCTTGTTATCTTAGTTTTTACGGTTCAAGACGGCTTTTAGAGGCTTAGAGCGGTGCGAAGAAAGTTCTTGTTTAGATTTTAACTTTTTTTACTTTAACTAACAAATAATAAATAATCTTATGCTTTTTATTTGGATACCTTTCGCATAAACAATATTGTCGAAATAATTATTGCCACCACACTTATACTTACACACCAAATAATAGACACTATGATACTGCCGCCGTTAATATTCAGCAATAGATTTTTTATTGTATCTACTACTACCGCTATCGGCTGATGAATACTAAAACTCTGCAAAAATTTCGGCATTGATTCGACGGGTACAAAAGCAGAACTAAGGTATGGTAAAAACATCATAACAAAACCAAATATCCCCGCACCGTCGGGAGTTGAGGCAAGTATACCGAACAGTGCGGCAAGGGCTGTTATCATAAGCGCAAACAGCACAAGCACTATTGTAATATTTATCCAATCAAAAAAACCGGCTTGGGGACGGAACCCAAAAATAAAAGCTACAACAATCAATATCAACGTTGTAATAATATTGCGTATAAGTGCAGCAATTATATGCCCTATCAAAAATGATGCACGGGCAATAGGCATCGAGCGGAACCTATCAACAATGCCTTTTTTGAAGTCGCTGTTGATACCCAAAGATGTTGTAGACGCTGAATAACCCACGCTAAGTATAATGATACCCGGCACAACATAATTGATATATTTTATATCCCCGCCCAAGTTAACCGCGCCGCCAAACAAATAAGTAAATACAAGTAATATCGAAATAGGTATTACAAGCGTCATTAACAATGTGTCAAAATTGCGGAAAATGTGCTTGACACTTCTGCCTGTCATTATAAGGCAATCGGACAAAACATTTGCAAATTTATTAGTTTTTTTATTCATTGACATTCTCCTTGATTCTTGACGGCTCTTTAGTAACAAGCTTCAAAAATACATCCTCTAACCTTGCTTTTTGCTGTTCTATTTTAGCAATATCTAACCCCTCAAGTGTATTCAAAATATTAGCAAAGCTTTTAACTTCTCCGTCAGTATCAACATTTATGGTCAGCGACAGCTCGTCTATTTTTGCGTCAAACTTCTCAAACCGTTGTTTTGCCATTATCAAATCCTCGAGCTTGTCAAAACCCAAAACCACACGGCTTTCAGGAAATTTGTTTTTTAGTTCGTCTGCCGTACCCTCAATAACAATTTTGCCTTCATGTAAAATCGCAATACGCTGTGCCAGCGCTTCCGCTTCCTCCAAATATTGTGTTGTCAAAAAAACAGTAATGCCCGTCTTAGCCAACGCCCTTACAGTATTCCACATCTCTATGCGATTTTGCGGGTCGAGTCCCGTACTGGGTTCGTCCAAAAAAATAACTTTCGGATTTCCTGTAAGACTCATGGCAATATCTAGCCGTCTGCGCATTCCACCTGAGTATTTTGATACCTTGGCATCGCCCTTATCCGACAAGTCAAACCTTGCTAGCAACTCATCAGCCTTTGCCTTAGGATTTTTGATATGGAAAAGTTTTGCCGTCATTACTAAATTCTCCCGAGCCGTCAGCAATTCATCAACCGCCGCATACTGACCGGTCAAGCTTATGTTTTGCCTGACACGGCTTGCGTTAGTCTTGGCGTCGTTGCCGCAGATTACCGCGCTGCCCTCATCTAGCGGCAAAAGTGTAGAAAGTATTTTTATCAGTGTGGTCTTGCCCGCTCCGTTTGAACCCAAAAGACAAAACACCGAACCTGCTTTGACAGACAAATCAACGCCTTTTAGCACCTCTGTCTTGCCGTAAGCTTTCCTCAGCGCCTTAACTTCAATCGCATTATTATCAAATTCCATTAAAATTCTCCTTAAAATCGCTTATACTTTAATGTCGTGTAAATTTCTTATACATTTAAATTATGTTAAGAAAAAAATATTTATCTAACTGTCTGTATATAAAAAAGCCGTCATTTCCGCCACCGAAGGCAACAAAAAGTTATCGCCTAAAAAAAACTTCATCATTGTCAAACCTTGTATGGACGAAAAAAACAACGAAGCTTTAGCCATAGGGTCACCGCTTCCGAAAATATTTTCGTCCTGTCCCCGTTTTATCAGCTTTGCCGCAGCTTCAAACATTTTTTTATCATGATACAAAATCTCTTCAAAAATCGGATTGTTTTCGTACAACATGCCTTGTATAACCATCATGTTAAGATTAATGAATCCTTCATCATTCATCTCACCTATAATTTCTTGACAAAATCTATCAATAATCTCTTTTGGACTACCATCCGAACCAAAAACAAAAGCAACTCCGCTAAGCCCTTCTATTGCAGTGCCCGCAATACTTTCGAACAATTCTTGCTTTGAGCTAAAATACCGATACATAAGCCCATTGCTGATGCCCACCCTTTTGCAATATCAGTAATGTTGGTAGCCGAAAACCCTTTTTTTGCAAAGACCTCTATCGCCTTATTAATTATATTGTCTCTAGCCTCTATTCTAATCCTTTCGAATTCCTCTTTTGACTTAGGCATTCGCAACCTCCCGGTTTGTATTGAATTAACAATCTTTTGTTGAATGAATTTTTATTCATTATAAATGATAGAAACACTGTTGTCAACTGTTTTTTAAAGATTAGTTTATCAAAATTTGATTAGAGAGGCTATTTATTTTAATAAAATCAAAAATCCATAATTGAATATACGAAAACCTTCTATTCGAAAACCCTACACGGGCTAAAAAACAAGGTGTTGTCAAGTAGACAGTGTAAGTGTCAACACAATATTAACATTGACACCTGAACTGTCCTCTTGATAATAAGGCTAGCGAACGAAAAGCCGACTTGGCTAGTTATTTTGGGTTTCTAGCAATAGCTTTATTTCTTTTATTTGCTTGCCGATAAAACTTAGCCATTCTGTTGCGGTTTTTAGCTGCTCGTCCTTTTCTTTTTGCAAATCTTTTTCTATAAAGCATTCGCAAATCATATTAGTTTTTCTAAAATGCCCGCTTGATTTTTTGTTTGTACAATGACCAAACGAAGTAGAACGATAATGCCCTTTGAACTTTGTGTAATGCTGCAAGTAGTAAGTGCAATCTTTGCATTCTTTTTCTATCATATTTTCTCCTTTTTAGTATTATATCATATTGTTTTTAAAAAAACTTTACATCCCACAACTCGTGGGCTACACGATTTGTGGGGCTTAAATGCAATTTTTTACTCGAACAGAAAATTTGCTAAAATAGTTCTAGGATATGACAAAACTCAAAATCACTTGTACAAACACAATTACTTATGCTATAATACTATTGCTATGAAAAATGTTGATAAAGTTGATTATTATTCGCGTCAGAACCATAAAAAGGCTATTACTTACCTAAAGTCCAGCTTGTATTGCTATCGCAGAGAAAAGCAACTTATGTATTTGGTTATAGTCTGCTCCATAATTTTTTGTGTTTTGGGTATTGTTTTTTCAATGCTGCCAAAGCTTTTGTCGATTACGGACAAGAAGTTTATTGATATGTGCGAAGGTGCTGTAAATGCGCTTGGTATTGCATCGGGATTGTTTTTGGTTGTGCAGCTTTTTATAAAGATCATTACAAACCGCCTGCATTTAGAGGCGATAAATTCTATAGAGCGGTTTGATAATTATGTGTACGACATTTGCCCAAACCGCATGATTATGCGGCCAATGACCGAGGCACAGCTAGAGAACAACGCATCCAAAATTCAAGCGGACGACGCTAATTTTACAAACACTTACTTCCCATACGAGGCAGACAATGACCCGCTTGTGATTTACAACAATCAGCACGAGATTTTCGTCAATGAATTCCATTTGATGCAATATGTAAAATCCAAATTTTTCAATATTTTATGGATTTCGTTTTTTATAATTATACTTGCGTTTGCAATCGCTGTTGACGAGGGTTTTTTGATAACGCTGTTAAAAATATTCTTCCCCTCGATTTCGGTAATATCGTTGATAGTGTCCAGTATGCTAGGTTATAACCAATCAATGCGTTTTTTGCAAAACACGCTTACACAGTTCGAAACAGCCGAAAAGGACCCGTCGTTTGACAAGCGTTCCACCCTTACTTTACGTCAAAACCAAGACTCTATATTCCAGTACAGACTAAACTCGTTTACGGTGCCGATGTTCCTTGTGCGCCGATACGAAAAGAGCGCGCAAAAGCAACTGCGAAACACCTTAACAAACGAAAGCGTGCCCATCCCCAAGACCAGCCCTTTTATTGCGGCTGACTACGCTTCAAAATACACAAGACCTTCCCGCAGAGAGCAATCCCTAAAGGAAGTTCCGCCCGAGGTAAAGCCCGAAACAAAAGTCACAGACCGTGCAAGCAGAACAACAAAAACACCTACCCCGCCTTCGGCGCAACCTGCAACAAAAACACCTGCTCCTTCCTCGGCACAACCTGCAACAAAAACACCTCAACCAAAGTCACAAAGCACCTCTCGCACACAGACTGCCACAAAGAGCACAACAACCAAAACAAAGTCACCAACAGATAAAGACAAGGCTAAGAAATAGTTTTGAGATTGATGACAAAATAATTTTAATTATAATGTATTGAAAATGTGAGTTTTTAAGACAAAGGGGGCGCGACGCAAATCAAAGCGGGGCGCGATTGCGACCCGGAGGCATCGGCGGGAAAATTTCCCCCGTCCGAAAGACTTTAAAAATAACTTTGGTTGGTAATAATATGTCAAATAAAAGCAAAAATAATTACTCCAAAAAACCTAAATCTAATACAGATGCTAATAAATCAGTGACAACTGCAACTGATCCCGTACCTGTCGCACCAAGGTACGGCAGAACATATATGTGCCAAATATCAAGCGGCGCGGGTACAGCAGCGCACTCCAGCGAAACAGGTTTTTCGTATGCGAGCATACAAGTATCCGATAACCGCATCAAAATAAACGGCACCACCGAAAAAGTCGGCGTAAATGTATCATCTAGTATTTGGACGGTTGCATCGGCATTTTTTTTGATGTTTTTTGTAATATCACTGGGTTTTAATATTATTTTTTATACTCTGGCAAAATCTGACGAATCATTAATTGTCCCAAAAATCCTTTTGGGCATTTTTTTAGCCGTGGGATTTTTTCCGACTGTTATTAGTTTTTCTAGGGCTCCTCGGCGGGTAAAAATAGATTTGGGCTTTCATGAATATATGCGGATTTTATTTGAAAATACTGCAGACAAAAAATCTTTCTTGAGGGAGTTTGTAAAAAAGACCGACGAAAACTTTATAGCGGATGTAAAGACCGAGCAAAGGTTTTATAACAATGCAACGGTTGTTCCCCTTTCAAAGCATAAATTTAAGATAATAACAAGCCACGACGAGGTCGAATGCACTTTCAGGCGCAAAAGCCACAACAAGCTCTGGTTCTTGTATTTTTTCTTTTTAGTTTTTACAGTTATGCCTCCCGCTTTGATTATCAGTTCGCTAATTAACGGAACATTTGAGCCCGGTATGCTGGCTACCATAATATTTTTTGTTGTCGGTATTGCGGGAATGTTTTTGCCAAATATCCTTGCCGCAGGGGAATTGCATCTAAAAGATGGTATTCAAACAATAGAATTGAGCTTTGCAAGCCGTAAACAGCGGTCAGTATTTTCCCGTCAACTAAAGGGTGATGATAAGCGTTATGCAAATTCCTCAAAAATAGACGAACCTCCTGCCTCAATCAGTCCGCTAAAAGTAGACACAACAAAAAAATATTTGGTTTTAGAAATCAATGAAAAATTGACTAACCTTGTTCCTATCATAATACTCGGAATCGTACTCATTTTCTTTTTGATTGGGATCGTTGCAATGCTGATTACAAGCTTTAATGTTTTTGGTGCAATAATAATGGCGGTTGTCTTTTTGGCGTTTTTTAGTATAGCAATGTTTATTATGAAAGAAAACTTTTCCATACTAAAAAAGCGTATATTCAGAAAAAAGGCTATCAAATACGGAGATATAGTAGAAGGCAAAATTACTGATTGCGACACCAAGATATTTAAGTCAAAGTCGCGCACATATTACTTTGCCACCATACGCATAGCTTTTACAGACCAAAACGGTGTTAAGAATTCAAGGACTATATCCCGAATATTCTCTAAGGATTTGCAATTTTGTAACGGTCAAACTGTATTTGTAAATCGTTACAAGAATACATATACCGCACTAAAGTGTTCCCCTATCGGATGCGACAAAGAGATTGAGCAACAGATTAATTCCGAAAATGAGCGTTTGTATTCGCAAATGGGCACAGAGGATAAATTCGACCAAAAACTGCTTGCCTATACCGATAAGGACTTCTACAAATTGGACACTACAAAGCCATACAAGATACCGCACAAGCGTATTATTTATCAAATTTTAGGCTTAGTCGGACTAGTTCCTTTTTTTGCTTTGATTGTCACTATTTGTGTAAGCGTTGTAACAAATAATCCCGATGACAAAACTCAAATTACATTAGCAATAGTTGTAATGTGCATGTTCGGCTTGCCGATATTTACAATGCTTGCAATCTGCTTGATTAACCTTATACACGAACTCGCCAAAAGAATGCAAGCCGCCAAAATGCTAAAGACCGCAACAATCAGCTACGGCTTTGTATCGGATGTCGATAAAAAAACTATTCAAAGACAATCAAAAAACGGAAGCTATACAGTAACACGAATATTTGCAAACATCAAGTACATCGACCTTGACCGCAACATAAAAACAATATGCTTTTACGAGAGCGAACGCAGTATCCTGTCACGAAGCTTTCAAAAGGGGCAAAAGGTTGCTGTGGCGTTTAAAAATGGCAAAGCGGTAATTTTGACCGAATGTTCACTTATCGGCGGCGGCGTTTCGTCATTTACAGAAACAGAAACAATCCTTGCAAGCTATTTAAAAGAGAAAGCACCTCCGCCACGCATAGATGCACCAAAATCTGAAGTAATCTTGAGTGCCTATATTGTGTACGCCGTAATATTCGGTATCGTTGGTGCGTTTGTAATTGCAATTAACCTTTCACTATTTGACGGTGTCCCTGATATGGTGCTCCGTGTGATTATGTTTATGCTGTTTAGTTCGATAGGCTTTGTGTTTATAGGCATGTCGCTGACAACCTTGATTATCGGTATCAAACGGTTTATTCATGCCCGCAGAGTTCTTACCTTTTCGAATATTACCTATGCCATAGTTTACAAGGAAGATACCTCTCATTCGTTGTTCAAGCGTGTGCCATATATTTATGTGGATAAATTCGGTAACACACACCGCCATTACACAAAAGAAATATTCTTCCAGTTCAAATACATCAAGTTTGCTTCCTCAGATATTTTCCGTTCAATTTCACATTCCTCCTCTGTCTTTGTTCCGCCAAAGCTTACAAAAGACGATGATATCATGCTTGCAGTAGTTGCCTACAACAAACACGGTTCGGTGCTGTTGCGTCCCGAAAAAGAAAAGAAGTATTAACGCGGTTGCGACCAAATAAATATCCATAAAATCAAATCAATTTGCTATAAAAAAAGGGGCGTTGCCCCGACCCGCTTTGTGAGCGGGGTTTTTTTCGTGCTAACATGGAACTTATCTCTCTTAACAACGATATTTCCTATAGCATAAAAAAAGGGCGTTGCCCCGACCCGCTTTGTGAGCGGGTTTTTTTCGTGCTAACATGGAACTTATCTCTCTTAAACAACGATATTTCTTATAGCATAAAAAAGACAAACAAAAAAATCCCTCAAACAGCTTTTGCTCGAGGGATTTTGATTTTGCATTATTACTATTCTTCGCTAATAGCACTTACAGGGCAAACAGGTTCGCAAAGTTCTCCGCAGTCAATGCACTCTTTTTTGTCGATATTGTATTGTGTATCGCCTTCGCTGATAGCGTTTACAGGGCATTCACCTGCACAAGCTCCGCACGAAATACAATCTTCGTTTATAATTCTAGGCATATCTGTCACTCCTTTATTTTAATTGTCAATAAAATTATACCACTAATAAATACAAATGTCTATACATATTGGCAATTATTTTAGCACACAACAAAAATTTTGTGTCGGGATTATTCCAGTTCTTTTAGCTCAATATCAACATCTTCATCAGTTTCGACTTCGTCGAGGTTCGAGCCTTTGCCCTTGGCTACTATATCGGCCAGATTAACATCGCCAAAACTAAAGCTATTGTCCTTTTCGTTAATTTTTAACTTTACTGTCTCTTTTAGCTGATTTAGCCCGATTACTACGCCCTCACGCCCGTCGGCAGTTTTTACTTGAGAATTTATGCGGGGCATACGCTTATTAGTTTCGACATAGTGCGGATTTTCGTATTCAAGACAGCACATCAGCCTGCCGCACAAACCGCTTATCTTTTGCGGATTAAGCGAAAGGTTTTGATTCTTTGCCATTTTGATAGAAACTTTTGTATAATCATTTAGGTGACCTTTACAACAGCAGACTCTGCCGCAATGACCAAGTCCGCCTACCAAACGGCACTCGTCTCTTGCACCGATTTGTCTAAGTTCAATACGGGTCCTAAATGCACCGGCAAGTTTTTTTACAAGCTCGCGAAAGTCAACTCTGCCGTCCGAAGAAAAGTGCACAATTAGCTTAGAGTTATCAAATGTATATTCGATATCCACAAGTTTCATATTAAGCCCGTTTAAACCAATAATCTCGCTGCACTTAGCAAAGGTTTCGTCACGGCGCGCATCTATCTCCGCAACGCGCTTCTCATCCTTTTCGTCGGCAATACGGATAATCGGTTTTAGAGGCTGAACAATCTTATCGTCCTCTAAATCAGCAGGCAGCATTGCAACCGTACCGTACTCCACGCCGCGCGCCGTCTCTACGATAACACCTCCGTTTTCGCTATATTCATGTTCACCAGCCTCAAAGTAATATACTTTGGGCACTTTTTTAAACCTTATTCCTACAACTCTCGGCATGTCCACTCCTCGTTTTTATGACATATAACAATCTACTTTGTATACAATCTTTTCTTTTCGGCCATTCCAAATAACAGTTCGTCTACAATACTATTTATATTCCCGTTACTTTTTATACGCCTTTGCGCCTTTAAAATAAGCGGCATAATACCAAGTGCGGCATCCAAAGAAAACATTTTTGCCAATGTATCGATATCATTCTGGTTACATTTTAGCATTAATAATTCATTTTGTCCGCTATTTTTGACAACAATATCGCGAAATATTATCTCAAAAAATCCCAATATCTCTGACAGATGTTCTTTATAACCGATAATCTTTGCCCCGCAAGCCAAAACTGATGTCGAATTAGTCAGACCAAGAAGTGCAGCAATCGTAGTATCAAAGACTTGCGCATACTTCTTGTCCGCCACCGCCCTATACGCAAGTTCTAAGTTGCCGCGTGAAGCTGATGCGGCAAAATCCAATTTGTCAGAACGCGGGAATATTTTTTCTAATTCAGCTCTTATCTGCGATTCGCTATAAGTTTGTGGCTCGACAACCTTACACCGTGACGACACAGTCGGCAACAGCACCGCCTTTGACGAAGTGTTGATTATTATATGCGTGCTCTTAGGCGGTTCTTCCAAAGTCTTTAAAAGCTTGTTTTGGCATGAATCGTTCATGGTCTCGCCAAAATCTATTATATAAAACTTACGCTCGCCTATCGTAGGACGGATATGTACAGTCGAAATAAGCGCATCAATGTCCGCAGTATAAACCGTTTCTTTACGCTCTTTGTCCGCATAATAGCCGGGCACAATAATAACATCCGCATGCTTGTTGTTATAAACAACATCAGCCCTGTCCCCATCCAGGATGAGTGCTTTTGCGCAAAAAAGTCTTGAGAGCGATTCCAGTTGTAGCCTGTCCTGACTTACAAACAAATACGCATGGCTAACTTTATCCAACAACAAATCCCCGCACAAACTCTTGTACGCAATAGAATTCTCTATTAAGTTAGAAAACAAAGGTTTAGCCATTTAAACAATTCCTAATTATTTGAGTGCACTGACATATATTCCTTACACATTTAATTTTCGATAATATATACTGTATTTCCTGCCGGATCTTGCATTTTCATTTCTTTTCCGCCCCAAGCTGCAATATAAGGTTTTTGAATACTTTTATTTTTTGCATATAGGTCAGCATATGTTTTATCAATATTATCTGTTTTAAAGACAATCTCTGTCTTTGTGTTTACACCGTATATGCCTTCGGGCTTCCAAAAAACAATATTCCCCCCATCATCGTTGCCTACTTTGTAGCCATTATTTTCACCAAATCCAACACTCTGACATTGCATACCTAATAGACCTTCGTAAAAGTCAATTAATTCTTGTACATTCTCTTTAAAAATATTTATATGGTCAAATCTTAACATAAAAAATCCTCCTAATGTTCTCCTGTCAAAGTGGCTACAAAAACAATCAATACTTGTAAGTCTCTTTCACATCCATAACAAACACAGTCGCCCCGCCTACTACAATCTCACTGCCGACAGGACTAGTGTAGCCGGATTCGATTGATTGTTGGGTAAGCTGGTATTTACGGCTGTGTGTGGACTTTCTTATAATCTCTAATGCGTCAAGGCGTCTTTCGTCATGAACGCACGATATTAGCGTAGTCACACGCCCTTTTAAAATTCCGCCGGAGGAACCAATCTTAGTAACATAAAATCCACCTTCCATCATAGCCTTTGTAACTTCTTTTACATCGCTGTTGTTTATCACAGCCATAATCAACTTCATGATGTCCCTCCGATTTAATAATTTAGAAAAAAGCTTTTTGTTTTAGTGATTTAATAATTTTTTCATGTGATTCTTCCTTTGTGCCGCCTACATCAACACGGACAAAGCGTTCCGGCTCGGTATCGGCAACAAAGCAAAATCCCTCGTATACTCTTTTAAAAAAGTCAATATTTTCTTTTTCTAGCCTGTCGCCTTTGTCTGCACCGCCCTTGCGCCTAAATCCCTCATCAGGCGGCAAGTCAAGAAAAAGTGTACAGTCAATCCTGTTCAGTCCCATTGTGCCTATATCATTAAGCTTTTTTACAAGGTCAATATCTATGCCGCGTCCGTAAGCCTGATATGCAAATGTTGAATCTATGAACCTGTCGCAAAACACAATCTTGCCCTTTTTTAGCATAGGAACAATCAACTCTGCAACATGCTGCGCCCTTGCCGCTTGGTACAATAATAATTCGGTCAAATTATCCATACCGCCGTTTTGCGGATCAAGTATAACACTACGGATTTTTTCGGCGATGTCGGTTCCGCCCGGCTCACGGGTAAAAACAGCGTCTATATTATTCTGCCCGCAATACTCTTTTAAAAGCCTTACCTGCGTACTCTTACCAACGCCCTCGCATCCTTCAATAGTAATAAATTTACCGTAATTAGTCATGTCCTATCCCTTATAAGCAATTGCATCTAATTGAAATAAAAGGTCTCCGCTGTGAGCAAACTCTGTTTGTATTGATTTGCGTGCAGGATATTTACCGTTAAACCTTTTTCTAAATACTTTTTCCATAAACGGAATATCAAAAATATTTCTGAACATTGCGTCCACCTTTACAACCGCATCCAGCGTAAGCCCGACAAGCGAAAGCCTATGTTCCAGCATATCAAGCGCACCGTTTACTTGCGCTTCTACAGATTGGCCTATGTTACCCACACAATAATTTATAAAGACAAAATCGCCGGCTTCAACCATGCCGGAATGTGCCCAATCTTCGTTGACATTATATCTGTTAATTTTACTCATAAAAAGCCTCCTCCGATTTAGTTATTCGTTTAGTCCTGTGGTATCAACTAATATCTTTTAATATCCCTGTATCGCACTCTTTAATCGCATAAATTTGCCCTCGTCATCAAACGGCGTAGAGATAAATACAACATACCTGTCATTATGCATTTCTGCTGCTACTTTTAGTTCAAACAGCTTGTCAAATAATTGCTTACCGCTTAAGCCCAGAGCATTTGCATCAACCACTATACGGGTAAAGTCGTCGTTATCCAATAATTTTATATCTTTTTTTAAATCGTCCCGCCAACTCTTTAGGTTGTCATAAACATTTTTGTAAAGCGAACCGACTGTAATTGCATTTTCTAAAGAATTAAGCAGCGGATATAAAGGGCTTGTGGTACCCAAATTTTTGAGCGCACGGTCAGCCGCCTCAAAATACTGTTCGTTGTTAACACACAGATACGCTCCCATTGTAAGCGCGCATAGTGTTTTGTGTGCGCTCATATTACAAAAGTCTGCTCCGTGGGCAAATGATTTTGGAAACAAGTCAGGTCTAAAATCAAAGTGCGCGCCGTGTGCCGAGTCCGCAATAAGTAATAGCCCTGCATCTTTTACCGCGTCCAAAACATCATAACTGCAAACTCTGCCGTAGTAGTCAGGGCTTGTGATTACAACAGCTTTCGCGCTCTTGTGCTCTTTAATTGCCGCCTTTATTTGCTGTGAGTTTAGCGGCAGGGCAAGTCCGTCTTTGACCTCATTTTCGATAACAAAAACATTTACCTTGGCGAGTTCTGCCGCTTCCCAAACCGCCCTGTGCGAATTTGCCCCGACAATTATGTCACCGCCAACTGCCAAAATTGCGGCTTTTATACCCATTGACGAGCCGCCCGTCAAAAACCTTAGCTTTTTAGTATTATAAAAATCGGCTGTCTTACTCTCTGCTACCTCTATAAGATTTGCAGGAAAGTAATCTTCACCAATCTCGGTTATATCGTCCTCCCACAAAACACCCTTATGTCCGGGCGTATGCCAGCGGTCGACAACCTTGACTTTGTACTCCTGTATTTTAAGCGTTATATTCATTAAATTCCGTAAAGGTCAAAAAAGACTTTTAAGCAAAAGAAAGTCTGCCGATTTTCTTCCTTATCTTTTTTGTTGATTTTGCCTACATTTGCGCCATGCCTTACAATAACCAAATAAAACTCCGGTTCGTGCTCATTTTCGCCGTCATCGTACTTAAACTTTGCCACATTCAAAGAACTAAGCTTTGTCAAAGTATCTACTCTTACCGCAAAAATCGTTCCGCCCTCGCTGACTTGCTTGCCGTTCTCATTAAGCCGCAAAAATTCATAGCCCTCGCCTATTCCGATATCGGCAAGAATCTTGTCGCTAAACGGCACAAATCCCACAGCAGTGCGGACGGTATCGTTCTCGTCGTCATAAAGATAACTTTTGGGCACTATCATAGCGTCTGCCGAATATGCACGGCTGATTAAAATATCGGCATATCCTTCCGAAAAGGGCGACAAAAACTCAAAAGAAGCCGAGCGCAAAATATCTTTGCCGTACTTTTGCTCGTCGTAATCCTTTGCCGCTGATGACTTGACCTCATTATAAAAATCAACCTGATTATAAAGGTATGCCGAAAAGAAAAGCGAAAACTTTTCTTCGACACGGGTCTTGTTTATCTGAGCAAACAAAACAAGCACAGCAGCAACTGCCGCAGCTATAACCAAAATGTACTTATACCAATCGTACTCTAAATGATTACCTATACGTTGTTTTGTTATTTTATTATCCAAGCCTGCTCCTTATATAACAACACAAATAGCATTGCCGAATCAAATTTCAAATATTCTATTATAAACTCCGCATTATACCAAAAAATTATTACTTACGGGGTTTCATTGTCGGGAATAAAATAACATCCCTTATAGAAGAACTGTTTGTCAATAGCATTACCATCCTGTCTATTCCCAATCCCAAACCGCCCGTGGGAGCCATACCGTATTCAAGCGCAGTTACAAAATCGTCGTCAGTGTCTTGAGCCTCGTCGTCACCCTTGCGTTTTAGCTGTGCCTGAGCCTCAAACCGTGAACGCTGGTCGATAGGGTCATTAAGTTCGCTGTAAGCATTGCCCATTTCGCGCGCATAAATGAAAACCTCGAACCTATCGGTAAAGTCGGGATTTGATGCAATCTTTTTAGCCAACGGACTAACCTCAATCGGATACTCTGTAATAAATGTCGGTTGGATAAGTTCCTTTTCGACAAGCGCATCAAATATCAAATACAAAATATTGCCCTTTGATGCAGTCTTATCCTCTATCGCAACGCCCTTTTCTTTAGCCGCGGCAAGCATTTCCTCACGGGTTAGTTTGTCATAATCTATCCCCGTATATTTTTTGACAGCCTCACGCATAGTCAATTTTTGCCAAGGCGTGGCAAGGTTAATTTTTGTATCCTCATAACAAATAGTCGAAGGCATATCCAGTTCTTTTAAAACAGCCGAATAAATCTCCTCTGTGCGCTGCATCATTTTATTGACATCAGTGTACGCCTCATAAAGCTCCATCATTGTAAATTCGGGATTGTGCTTTATGCTCATACCCTCGTTTCTAAAATTTTTGCAGATTTCATAAACCTTTTCAAATCCGCCGACAATCAGTCTTTTCAAATAAAGTTCGGGCGCGATACGCAAATACATATCAAGGTCAAGCGTATTGTGATGAGTTACAAACGGTCTTGCATTAGCCCCGCCCGCAAGCGTACTCAATGTAGGTGTTTCAACCTCGACAAAACCGATAGTATCAAGATACCTGCGGATAGCGGATATAATCTTGCTTCTTGTAACAAAAGTCTTTTTTACATCAGGGTTTGCGATAAGGTCTACATACCGCTGGCGGTATCTAAGTTCGTTATCTTTTAGCCCATGATACTTTTCGGGCAACGGCAACAACGATTTGCTAAGCAAAACATAATTATTTGCCGCAACGCTTATCTCGCCCTTATGAGTGCGGAACACAGTCCCCTCAACGCCGATAATGTCGCCGATATCAACCTTTTTCCATTCCTCGTATTTGTCCTCGCCGATAACATCAATCTTTAGATAGACCTGTATCTGACCTTTTTCATCCAAAATATGAGCAAAGCTAGCCTTGCCCATAACCCGTTTAGTAATAATCCTGCCCGCAATGCGAACAGTCTGCCCCTCCAGACTTTCGAAATCGGACAAAATCTGACCGCTCAAAATAGTCTTATCAAAAACAGTCCGCTCAAAAGGATTGTCCCCGTTCTCACACAAGGTCCGAAGCTTTTCCCTCCGCACACGCATAATCTCATTAATGTCTAATTCTTCAATAATTTCGTTCTCGCTCATTATACAGTCCTTAACTAATCTTGTTTATCCTATAACGCGATATAGTACCGACGGGTGTTTTGACCTCTACCTCATCACCTTTTTTTGCGCCTATCAAAGACTTGCCTATGGGTGACTCATTTGAAACCCGTCCCTCCATAGGGTTTGACTCATGCGAACCTACAATAGTGTATTTATATTCTTGCCCGCTTTCGATTTGCGTAATAAGAACAGTGTTACCGATATCAACCCTGTCGCCTCTGCCCTTTTCTTCGATAATCTTAGCGTTACGCAATTTATTTTCTATATCGGCAATTTCAGCCTCTAGCTTTGCCTGATCTTCTTTTGCAATATCATACTCAGCGTTCTCGGACAAGTCGCCAAACTCTCTGGCAACACGGATACGCTCGGCAGCCTCCGCCCTTCCGTTTACCTTTAACTCATACAGCCTCTCCTCAAGCTGCTTTTTTCCTTCGGCGGTCATAAAAATCTCTGCCATAAAACTAACTCCTTAAATAATTGATATAATAAAAGCAGTATACTCCAAAAACAAAAATTTGTCAAAGAATTCTTTAACACTTGATAATTTTTAATATTTATAATCAGTCAAAATACGCAAAAAACAAGCTATTGATTATATAGCTTGTTTTCTTATTCTTTCAATTAGCCGCTTATCCGGTAACCTATTTTAACTCGTCTACAAATTCCTTTATTCTCTCTGCCGCTTCCATAAGCGTTTCTATTCCCGTTGCGTACGAACACCTGATAAAGTTTGTGGATGTCGAACCGAATGCACTGCCAGGTACTACCGCAACCTTTTTTGCCCGCAATAATCTTTCGGCAAATTCGTCGCCGCTAAGTCCCGTAGACTCAACACAAGGGAATACATAAAAAGCCCCGTGCGGTTCAAAGGTAGATAATCCCATATCGACAAAAGCCTTTAAAATAAACCTGCGCCTCATATCGTATTTTTCTTTCATTTCTTTTACTGCGGCAAAATCGCTCTGCCTGCCTGTAACCAATGCCGCAAGTGCCGCGTGTTGGCTTGTAACCGACGCACACATAATTGTATATTGGTGAATTTTCACCATAGCCTGCAAAATCTGTCTTGGTGCCGCTACATAACCTACACGCCAGCCCGTCATTGCAAACGCCTTAGAAAACCCGCTGATAACTATTGTCCGCTCTCGCATACCCTCAAGCGAGGCAATTGACACATGCCGTCCATTATATGTAAGTTCTGCATAAATCTCGTCGGATATTACAATCAAATTACGCTCTTTTATAAGCTCGATAATTTCTTGCAGTTCTGCCTTATTCATGACCGCACCGGTGGGATTATTGGGGTACGGCAGAATAATCGCCTTGCTACGGGGCGTCAAAACTGCCTCTATGGCTTGTTTTGTCAGCTTGAAGTTGTTAGCCATCTCTGTTTTTATCGGCACTGCTACGCCGCCTACAAGCGTAATGTTAGGTGTGTACGACACATAAGACGGCTCGGGAACAAGCACCTCGTCACCCTGTTCGACAACTGTTCTAAGCGACAAATCTATCGCCTCACTGGCACCGATTGTCACCAAAACTTCGTCCGCAGAATCATATTTTATATCAAATGAATTGTCCAGGTATTGTGCAATTTCTTTTCTTAGTTGCAACATTCCCCAGTTGGAAGTGTAGGCTGTAAAACCCTTTTGCACAGACTTTATTGCCGCATCTCTTATCTCCCATGGGGTAACAAAGTCAGGCTCGCCCACACCCAAAGATATAGCGTCAGGCATTTCTGCGACAATATCAAAAAACTTTCGTATCCCGCTGGGCTTTATAGAAAGTACATTTTTATTAAGTAGTTTGTCATAATCAAGCATTTTATAACCTCACAAAAAAATAGGTAAACAGAAAATTTGCGCTGCTTATATAAGCGCAAAGCGGAACGCCACTTCCACTCACAAAAAACAAGCACTACCCTTAGGTTATAACCAAGCGTTTTTCACCTTCGCCTTTTTCTAGAACTACGCCTTCGGTCTTGTATTTTTTTAATATAAAGTGTGTTGCGGTAGACAAAACCTTATCCATTGCCGACAGCTTTTCGGATACAAATGTAGCCGCTTGACGCAAATTCCGTCCCTCGACAAACACAGCTAAATCATACGCGCCCGACATAAGGTAAACACTTTTTACCTCGTCAAAGCGGTAAATATCCTCCGCAATGCTGTCAAAGCCTTTTGTGTGCTGCGGACTGACCTTGACCTCAATCAAAGCTTCAACCTTTTCTTCCCCCAGCATTTGCTCGTTTACAACAACCGAGTACTTGACTATAACACCGCGCTTTTCTAGCTCGGTGACAATAGCCCTTATCTCATCTTTTGTTTTCCCCAGCATTACCGCAATTTTGTCATGCGTGATGCGTGAATCATTTTTAAGAATACTAAGCACCTTTTGTTCTAACTCATTCATATCCCTATCTCCTATTTAATACTAGCCAAAACTCCGCCTGCCAAAATTATCTTTTTCAATCTTTCCGACAGACTAAGCTTTGTCCTAAAATCATAACCCTTAGTTTTGTTTGTAATAACAACAATCTCGCCGCTCTTTATCTGCTCCCTCACATTATTTATAACCAGCAAATCGCCTTGGCAGATTTTGTCATAGTCAGCGGCATTCTCGAAGACCAGCGGTAAAATTCCGTTATTTACAAGGTTATCCTTGTGTATCCGAGCAAAAGACTTTGCGATAACACCTTTTATATTAAGATAAAGCGGAACAAGCGCGGCATGTTCACGGCTGGAACCCTGTCCGTAATTTTCGCCCGCAACAATAAATCCTCCACCCTCTTTTTGGGCCCTTTGCGAAAACTCCGCATCAGAGGGCGACAGGCAATAATCCGCTAGGTACGGGATATTAGAGCGATACGGCAAAAGCTTTGCATTCGACGGCATAATATGATCGGTAGTAATATTATCAGGCAAGGTAATAAGTGTCTTGCCGCTAACACTTTCTTTAAGCGGTTCAGCCTTTGGGAACGGCTTTATATTAGGACCTCTTATAACTTCGATGTCAGAAAAATCCGACGGGTCAAGTATAAGATTATCATTTAGTTCAAACATCTCAGGCAGTACAATTCCGTCAATCTGCGGATAGTCGGACGGGTCGGTTAAGTATCCGTTTATAGCCGAAAACGCAGCCGTTTCGGGACTCACCAAGTATACACTCGCGCTCTCTGTTCCGCTTCGCGCAAAAAAGTTACGGTTAAAGGTTCTAAGCGACACCGCATTTGTTTTTGGCGACTGCCCCATGCCGATACACGGTCCGCAAGCGCACTCTAATATCCTCGCCCCCGCCGCTATCATATCGGCAAGCGCGCCGTTGCGGCTAAGATGCGTCAACACCTGCCTGGACCCCGGGCTGATAGTAAGCGAAACGGACGGTGAAACCATTTTTCCCCTCAAAATTTTTGCCACCTTCATCAAATCCAAATAAGATGAGTTGGTACACGAACCAATACAAACTTGGTCAATCCTTATCTTGCCGATTTGCTTTACGCTCTTTACTGCATCAGGACTATGCGGGCACGCAGCAAGAGCAGCTAGAGTAGACAAATCTATTCTTATAACCTCATCATATGCAGCGTCCGCGTCAGCCGACAATTCCTTATAATCATTCTCTCTGCCCTGAGCCTTCAAAAACGCTTTTGTAATCTCGTCGGAGGGGAACAAAGAAGTCGTAGCGCCCAGTTCCGCACCCATGTTAGTTATGGTTGCGCGCTCGGGTACCGAAAGCGTCTTAACGCCCTCGCCTGTATATTCAATAACCTTGCCTACTCCGCCTTTGACGCTCAAAATACGCAAGACTTCCAAAATTATATCCTTTGCAGCAACATTATTAGATAGCTTGCCGACAAGCTCAACTTTTACAACTTTTGGCATTGTCAAATAAAATGCCCCGCCGCCCATAGCAACAGCAACATCTAGCCCTCCCGCACCGATACTAAGCATACCGATACCGCCGCAAGTAGGTGTGTGCGAGTCCGAACCAAGAAGAGTCATCCCGGGCACCGCAAAACGCTCCAAATGCACCTGATGACAAATGCCGTTGCCGGGCTTTGATACCTTGATACCGTGCCGCAGTGCTACTGACTGAATATAAGCATGATCGTCGGCATTCTCAAAACCCGATTGCAGCGTGTTGTGGTCAATATATGCAACCGAACGGTAAGTCTTGACCTTTTCGATACCCATAGTCTCGAATTGCAAGTATGCCATTGTCCCCGTCGAATCCTGCGTAAGAGTTTGATCAATCTTGATGCTAATTTCTTCGCCCGCAATCATTTGTCCGCTGACCAGATGCTTTTTAATAATTTTCTGCGTAAGGTTCATTTTGCCTCCAAAAAAGTATATTATAATTATATACTATTATTTAATTATATGAATATAAAACTAAAAATAGGTTATACACTACATGGCAAGCGTAATATGTAAATGTATTTATATTAGAGTATAATACATTTATAGCGGTCCAGTCAAACAAAGTATAAAATTTGTTTTGTTATTTGCATACTTTTGTTGTATAATACACTATATACATAATAGGCAAGTTACCAAAACAACAAAAGATATGGAGAAGATTATGCTAAAAATCTGGGCACGCACAATCCTTGGCGAAAAAATAACCCGTGACTTAATCTATAAAAAAGAGGGTAAATACGACTCAACTTTAATAATGGAGATACTGACCGAAATTTGTCATACCTTTGACATTCCCACCCCGATAGTCCTAAAAAATCACATCCAAAACTTTGAACGCTTTAATATAACGCGCTTCAAAGAGAATGATTTTGTAGATACCATAGATTTTGATTCACTTGTCCTAGAAAACGCAAGCGAATAAGCTGTTTCAATACTGTTATATAATACAAATAATATTGTTTACCCTCAACTGATATTTGAATTTGAACGAATTTCAAATATACGGTTATTGCTCAAACTAATTAAAAGGTGTATAATAATATACAGGAGGTATTTTATTATGCGTGATATAATGGCAGGCAACATATTCCGATATCGTAAAGATTTAGGCTACACTCAAGAAGCCTTGGCAGACAAGCTCGGCGTAACATTTCAGGCAGTAAGCAAATGGGAGACAGGACAGACAATACCCGATACCGCTATTTTGCCCAAGCTTGCCCAAACGCTTGGTATCAGTATAGATAAGCTACTAGGCTATTCTGCTTTTAAAGACGATGTATCATACTACGAGAACGATTACAAAAAGGAAGGATACTTTTGGGGTATTCAACCGTCTGTAATGTGCTTAAAAGTATTAGAGTTGATGCCGCCAACCCGCTCGCTAAAAGTTTGCTTGATATCGGTTGCGGCGAAGGTAAGGACGCTGTGTTCCTTGCCCGCTGCGGATACGATGTAAGTGCGTTTGATATTTCCGAAGCAGGACTAGAAAAAACAAAAAGACTTGCCGAAAAAGCCCATGTCCATGTACGAACATTCCGTGCAAACCTTTGGGACTATCGCTTGAGCGAAAAATACGATATACTCTACTCTAGCGGTGCGTTACACTACATCAAGCCTGACTTGCGAGACGAGATAATGAACAACTACAAAGCCCATGTAAACGGAGACGGGCTTGTCGCACTGCATGTCTTTGTCGAAAAGCCGTTTATTGCTATGCCTCCCGAAAAAAGCGAAAATGCTTATCACTGGAAGTCAGGACAATTATTCACTTATTTTCATGACTGGTATATTGAACATTGCACAGAATATGTTTTTGATTGCAATTCCTCGGGTGTCCCTCACCGCCACGCCGCCAACCGACTGTATGCAAGAAACACAAAAGATGTCTAATCGTTATTAATATATTTTATTTTTCTCTGCCGACAAGATAGTCCATGCTTACTTTTAGATAGTTTGCAAGTTTGATTATGCTTTCTATATGCGGTGTTTGTTTTTTGTTTAGCCAACAGTTTAAGTTGCCGCGAGAAACAACTTTGTCTTTTATCAATCTATTTTGTGATATATTTTGTTCCTTGATAACTTTTCTAAACTGCACATCAAAAGGCGGACAGATATTATAATTTCCGCTGCCATATTCATACGAACGCCTAAACAAATAATCTAATGAACAATTAAAAAAGTCCGCAGTTTTTATGGCGGTTGGCAATAAAAGACTAATCTTATTTTTTATCCACTTATATACTATTGATACACTTGATAATTCTAGATATTTTGCTAAAAACTTTACACTTACATTTTTGTCATCTATTAATTCTTTTAATACACTCGAAAAGTTATTCATACTAATATTGTATCTCATAATAGAGTGTTTTTTTGCACATTACTCTACTGCGTGATATCACATAGTACGCATTTTTTACCCAAAATGCTCTGCGTGATATATACTTACATTATGGAGGACAAACAAAGTGGAAGAATCAACATTGTATAATTTAATTAATGTAAGGCTTTTGCATAACTGGAAAGAAGTTATAGAAAAATCAGAGAGTGATAATTGGCTTTTCACTCATGAGCAAAAAGTGTTAAAAGAGCTGGAAGCAGAGCTTGGCGAAAAGAGCAAAAAGCTTTTGACATCGTATTCACTGGCAATAGAAAATCGAGTAGATTATACTCACCACAACCTAAAAATCAAAATACTGAATCTTGGTATCAAAATCGGAATGGAATTGCAAAAATCTTTTAGAGATTTTAGAGAAACAGAGTTTTTTGAAGAATAGCGGGAGTGGACAATTCGAACTGATAAAAGATCTAGGATGGATTTTTGGCTAGGAGCGGTCAAAAATTTTCGGTCATAGTGGAACTATGAGCGTAAATTTTAGTCATTTATGACGGTGACCGCTCCTAGTCAAAAACACGCCTAAATCTATCAGTTTGATGTTGTCCACTCCCAGAATAGCTTGTCTATAGTCAAGTACGCCCCTACAATATTGTAAGGGCGCACAGACTGTGACAAAGTAACTTTAATCACCAGGTTTTTAGGGGTTCCCTAAAAACCTGCCTTTAATGTATTGAAAACGGTGAGTTTTCAATACAATGGGTGTCAAAGGGCTTAGTCAAGCCCTTATGGGGGAAATATTCCCCATCCGAGAGTTTTATTCTTCTGATTCGCCGCCGTCTTCGATAATCTCTTCTTCGGGCGCGGCTACCGCTACGCAGACTACATTACCTTGGCTCTTCATTTTCATCATACGAACGCCTTGGGTATCTCTGCCTATCTTTGATACTTCCTTTGCACGCATACGGATTATAATACCGTTGTCAGCAATAACCATTATATCATCTTCGGGGTTGATAAGCTTTAGGTTTACCAAGTTGCCTGTCTTTTTGTTGAATACACCTGCTTTTATACCCTTACCTGCACGGGATTGCAGACGGTAATCCTCTAGGTCGGAGCGTTTGCCATAGCCAAGCTCGGATACCGTGAGTACTTCGTAACCGTCTTTGACAACTGTCATATCCACAACATAGTCGCCGTCGTCAAGCTTGATTGATTTTACGCCTTGAGTGTCACGACCCATTTGCCGTACATCTTCTTCCGAGAAGCGTATACATTTACCTTCATGCGAAGCAACCAAAATCTCATCTCTGCCGTTTGTAAGGTGAACCGAAATGTTTCGTCGTCATCGTTTAGGCTGATAGCGATTTTGCCCACTTTTCTAATCGATGCAAACTCGGTTAAGTCAGTCTTTTTGATAAGAGCGTTCTTTGTCGCCATAATAAGGTTACCTTGAGTGTTCTCCTCTAGGCGGATAACGGCATTTACCTTTTCATCCTCGGCTAGCTGCAACAAATTTACTATCGCTCTGCCGCGTGCGGTACGCTCGTTTTCGGGAACTTCGTAGCCCTTGATGCTATAAACCTTACCCTTGTTTGTAAAGAACAACAGATCGTCGTGTGTCGAGGCAACAAACATGTTCTCGACAAAGTCTTCCTCTTTTGGCTTATGAGCGGTAATACCTTTGCCGCCACGCTTTTGCGCCCTGTATTCGGTTGTCGGCAAGCGTTTGATATAGCCAAAGTGCGTCATCGAGATAACGACATCTTCTTTTTCTATCAAGTCGCCGATATCAAGCTCGTCATAGTCAATGCACATTTCGGTACGGCGCCCGTTATCGTACTTAGCCTTTACTTCGCCTAACTCGGTCTTTACAATGTCAAGTACCCTTTGCGGGTTTGCAATAATACTCTTTAGGTCAGCTATCACAACTTGCAGGTTAGCAAGCTCCTCACGCACCTGTTCAACCTCTAGCGAAGTCAGTCTTGACAAGCGCATTTCTAATATTGCGTTTGCTTGCTTGTCGGATAGTATAAACTCCTCGCACAGCTTTTCGCCCGCTTCATACTTGTCACGGCTCTGTTTGATAATTTTGATAACCTTATCAATATTAGCAAGCGCTTTTACAAGCCCTTCTAAGATATGCTCGCGTTCTTCAGCTTTTTCTAAATCGTACTTTGTTCTGCGAAGTACAACTTCCTTTTGATGCTCCAGATAATGATAGAGCATTTCTTTCAAGTTAAGGATTTTTGGCTCGCCGTTTACCAATGCCAAGAATGTAATACCGTTAGAAATTTGCAAATTAGAATGTTTGTATAATGTGTTTAATATAACTTGGGCTTGAGCATCACGCTTGACCTCGATTACAATCCTCATACCCTGACGGTCGGATTCCTCTTGAATGTCGGCAATACCTTCAATACGCTTATCTTTGACCATGTTAGCAATAGCCTCGATAAGCTCCGCTTTATTTACTTGATACGGAAGCTCTGTTACAACAATGCGTTGACGCGTAGCCTCGCCGCCCTCACGAACAGAATATTCCTCAATCTCGCACTTAGCACGGATAACTACACCGCCGCGGCCTGTTCTGTATGCTCTGCGGATATTCGCCCTGCCCATGATAATACCGCCGGTCGGATAATCGGGCGCAGGAATAATATTAATAAGTTCGTCAACCGTAATTTCGGGGTTATCGATAAGCGCGTCAATACCCGATATAACTTCGCTTAGGTTATGCGGCGGAATGTTAGTCGCCATACCTACCGCTATACCGTCCGAACCGTTTACCAAAAGATTAGGGAACCTTGACGGCAGAACCGTAGGCTGCTCTAACGAGTCGTCAAAGTTAGGGTACCAGTCAACAGTTTCCTTATCGATATCACGCAGCATCTCTGACGAAATCTTTGCCAGTCTTGCCTCTGTGTACCTTTGAGCCGCAGGCGGGTCACCGTCCACCGAACCAAAGTTACCGTGCCCGTCAACAAGCGGATAACGGATAGAAAAGTCTTGCGCAAGCCTTACTAATGCCGCATAGACAGCTCCGTCACCGTGGGGGTGGTATTTACCCAAAACATCACCGACGATACGGGCGCACTTGCGGTGCGGCTTGTCCGCGTGTAGACTTAGTTCGCCCATAGCGTACAATATACGCCTGTGAACAGGCTTTAAGCCGTCACGCACATCTGGAATAGCACGGGATACATTTACCGCCATAGCGTAGGAAATAAACGATTTTTCCATTTCCTCTTTTATTTGGCGTTTGACAATCTTGGTATTATCCTCGCGCTTACTTTCGCTACTACTGTTATAACTTTTCTTTTTAGCCATAGATGCTACTTACTCCTCTAAAACTTCTAGCCTTTAATCTTAGTCTTTTATGTTGTATATACAGTTCTTTATTATGATTTTTAACTCTTTAAATATCCAGTTCTTTTACTAACTTCTATGCGAAACTTAATTTTTTTTAAACTTTTATCACTTCGCATTTGCGAAACTTAAATATCTAACTCTTTTACCAGCTTCGCATTATTTTCAATAAACTGGCGGCGAAGTTCGGGCGTGTCGCCCATCAAAACTGTGAATATCTCGTCAGCCTCAAACGCGTCGTCCATAGTTACTTGTAAAAGCGTTCTTGACTCGGGACTCATTGTCGTGTGCCACAACTGCTCTGCGTTCATTTCGCCCAAACCTTTATAGCGTTGAATATCACAGCCCTTACGGCCTAAGGTGTTTAGCATTTCGTTAAGTTCTTTGTCCGAATAGCAGTAATATTCCTGCTTTGATTTTGCAATCTTGTATAGCGGCGGCTGTGCAATATAGACATTGCCGTTTTCTATTAAAGGACGCATATAGCGGAACAAGAATGTAAGTAACAATATTCTGATATGGCTTCCGTCTACATCCGCATCGGTCATACAAATAATCTTGCCGTAGCGTAGTTTAGAATGATCAAAGTCCTCGCCTATACCGCAACCAAACGCCGTTATCATTGCTTTTATCTCGGCATTTTCCAACACCTTTGCAAGTCGTGACTTTTCGACATTCAGTATTTTACCCCTAAGCGGCAGTATCGCCTGAAAGCGTCTGTCACGCCCCTGTTTTGCCGTTCCGCCCGCCGAGTCACCCTCGACTATATATATCTCGCAGTTTACGGGGTCCTTTTCGGTACAGTCAGCCAGTTTGCCGGGGAGCGTAGTGGTTTCCAAAAAGCCTTTGCGGCGTGTTAGTTCTTTGGCGTTTCGTGCAGCTTCTCTTGCCCTTTGAGCCGTGATACATTTTGATATCAGCATTTTTGCTTGAGTAGGATTTTCTTCTAAGTAAGAACCTAATCCCTCCGTAAGCGCACGCTCAACAAATCCACGCATATCGGAGTTACCAAGCTTTGTTTTTGTCTGACCTTCAAATTGCGGCTCAACAAGCTTTACGCTTACTATTGCAGTCAAGCCCTCGCGCACATCTTCGCCCGAAAGTTTTTCGTCGTCTTTAAACAGATTTTGCTTGTGAGCGTAATCGTTGACGACCTTTGTCAAAGCATTCTTTAGTCCGATAAGGTGGGTACCGCCCTCCTCGGTGTTGATGTTGTTTGCATACGAATAAATAATCTCGTTGTAACTATCATTATATTGCAGAGCGATTTCTACTATGTTGTCTTTATAATCTTGCTCCATGTAGACAACTTCCGGGAACAGTGTCTCTTTACTGCGGTTTAGATATTCGACAAAGTCACGTATTCCGCCGTCAAAACGGAACTGCTCGTTCTTTTCTCTGCCCTTGCGTTTATCGGATAGATTTATGTTTAGTCCTTTATTAAGGTAAGCAACCTCTCTTAACCTTGTACGCAAAAAATCATAAGTAAACTCAACCGTCTCAAAAATTTGTGAGTCGGGCGAAAACTTGATTTTTGTGCCGGTAAGCTTAGTTATGCCTGCCTCTGCCAAAGATTTTACTGGCACACCGCGTTTGTATTTTTGCGCATAAATTTTGCCGTTTTTGTAAACTTCGACTTCCAGCCATTCAGACAACGCGTTTACAACAGACAAACCTACACCGTGCAAGCCTCCCGAAACTTTATATCCGCCGCCGCCAAACTTACCGCCCGCATGCAGCTTAGTCAAAACCAATTCAAGCGCTGAGACCTTTTCTTTAGGGTGGATATCAACAGGAATACCGCGGCCGTTGTCAATTACCGTACACGAGCCGTCCTCCTCGATAATAACATCAATGGTGTCGCAAAAGCCGGCAAGAGCTTCGTCAACACTGTTGTCAACAATCTCTATAACCAAGTGATGAAGTCCTCTTTCGTCAGTCGAGCCGATGTACATACCCGGGCGTTTTCTGACGGGGTCCAACCCCTCCAAAACCTGGATATTACTAGCGTCATAATGCAGTTCTTTTTTGTCAGCCATAATCTCTCCTAAAGCTTAAGGAATCACTGAATAAATACATTTAGAAATGAAGGCACATTTTTTTAGCTAATTCCCACCAAAACGCCACAGCCAATAACGCGTTATTAGCAAGGCGTTTATGGTGGGAAAGAGCAAGAAAGATGCATTCATTTCAAATGCCCTGAGGTTTTGGCAAATATGTCATCTTTTTGTAACATTTTAGCAAAATTTTCTTGCAAATATTAATATATTTGCTGTGTAAATTTTGTTAAAATCAGAACAAAAATCTTGCCGTATTTGCTCAAAAGATTTATTCAGTGCTTCCTTAATTTTCGCTGTTTTATTTGTCATTTAATTATAACATAATTACAACGAAAAATAAAGCGTTTTAAGCCCGATTTGCACCAATTATTACATTAAATTTTTTATATAGCTGTTTTAAAGCCCTGCATGCGCCCTACAAGACGCAAAAAACTCTACCCGCAAAAAGTATAGGGCAGAATTTTGTCGTTTTTGAGGATATTTTTATTTATATAAAAAAGGTGGCTGTCAAATTCTTCTGTAATAGTATTATCTCTAGTTATGACAGCCACTTCCCTCACTTGTGGTTCGGCTTTTTTCGTGCTAACACAAGGCTTTTTCTGCTTTTTAAACTATATTTCCTATAGCATAAAAAATCGGCTTCTAAACTCCCGCATAACCTCCGCCGCTCTTACTTTTTGGAACAACCAAATTGTCTTTTTTCTTTGTAGTTTTAGCGGTTTTTGCCGGCTGTTTTTTTGTTTTCTTTTCTGTATTTTTATTTGTTGCCTCTGCTTTTTTATCTGTTGCCATAGAGCGTTTTGTAGCCTCGACACTAGCCTTTAGCTTTTCGAACAAATCCAGATTTTTGACACTATCCGTGTCTTTTTTCTTTTTATCGGCGGCAATTTCTCTGCCATTAAGCTTTGCCTCTATCAGCTTGTCAAACTGCTCTTTGTAGTCATTTTGATATTTTTCCGGTTCAAACTTGCCTGTCAGATTGTCAATAATCTGCTTTGCCATAACAGTTTCGGCTTGCGTTACATCTGTCTTTTTCATTACCTTTTCCATGTTGACTTCGCCTGCATTCTCGCGTATTTCATCGGGGTAAAACATAGTATTCAAAACAAGCGTATCGCCGTAAACCCGCACCAAACACAAATGCTCTTTTTCGCGCAAAGTGACCTTGGATACAGCAACGGTTTCGGTATCGCTCATTGCGCTATGAAGCAGTATATAAGCCTTTTCGCCCGCCGCCTCAGGAACAAGAAAATACGCTTTTTCATAATATATCGGGTCAACTTCCTCCAGCTTAATAAAGTCAAGAATTTGGATATACTTTGCGCTCTTTGGCACGATGCTTTTTAGCTCCGCATCACTAACTTCGACAAACTCGCCCTTTTGCACTTCGTACCCTTTGACAAGGTCGGCATAAGCCACTTCCTCGCCGCACTCTGTACAAAACCGTTTTTGATTTATCGGCATTTTGCATTTGTTATGCAAACTCCTAAAACTGATACTGTCTTTTGCAGTAGCAGTAAAGGCTTTGACAGGCACATTAATAAGCCCAAAATTTATCGCTCCTTTCCAAACTGTCGCCATTAATTATCTCCTAAAATTTATTAAGACCCAACACATTCCAACCAAAACAATTCCCTGTCATCACAGGTCAACTAGCATCGGTAGGGGCGTTTATCAAACGCCCGCACACTAAATAAACTCACAACCCAATTCACTTTCCCACCCTATCAAAACAATTCTCTCAATGCAAAATCGGTAACTCCTGTGCTTTCTCGTATAACTCCCCAGCCAAATCCCCGACCTTTTTCAGTCTGTCAAAAATGCTGACTATATCAAAATCTCTGGGGTTCAGCGTTTCGTTCACTTCTTCCCACCGTAAAGGTGTTGACACCAATGCTCCGGACTTTACACGCATACTGTACGGCATTGCAAGAGTTTTGCCCCTACCGCACTGCACCGCATCCAAATAGACCTTGTTGCCGCGGTTTTTGACAGTCCGCTCCCGCGTGCATAATTCGGGATGTTCTTTGAGTGCAACAGCACACAAAAGTTGTAAAAAGTCCTGAACCTCTTTATAAGTATATTTTTGTATAATCGGGATAAAAATATGCAAACCTCTGGAGCCGCTAGTCTTGGGCATAGAATAAACACCAAGCTTATCTAACGCCTTGCCAACAGTCTCGGCTACAATAACTGCCTCCTTTATACTTGCGTTGCCGCTAGGGTCAAGGTCAAGCACCGCCAAATCAGGATGGTCCAAATTATCCGCGCGTGAAAACCATGTGTGCATCTCTAGACTGCTGCGGTTGACCATATATACCAAACTCTTTAAGTCATTAATAAGACACCAATCAATATGTCCTCGCCGTTCACTTTCTATCCTAACAGTTTCAATCCAGTCCGGCGCGTTGTCAGGCTTTTGCTTTTGATAAAAACTGTTTTCTACCTTAGCTTCGGGAAAAAATATCATCGAGTACGGTCTGTTATATAAATGCGGCAACAAAAACGGCGATATCCTGACATAATAATCAATCACATCACCTTTACGGTAACCTTTTTCGCCAAAATACATCTTATCAATATTTTTCAAGTTTACCACTTGATTATCCAAAATCATATCCATATATTTTAATTTATCTCCTTTAATAATTTTGTTAAAAAGGTGGCCACTCACAACAAACCAATATCTCTAAAAAATTTTTGCTATCACGGGTTGTCGCAGCTTTCCGCCCTCGTCCTGTTCCAGATATTTGACCTTTAACTTAGTTATCGGTTCTAATAAAGCCGCACCCTTTGGCTCAAAGTCTACAAAATGATTTTTGTCCGTTACCGCCTCGTCAAGCCGTTTTTGTAATTTTGACCACTCCCGCTCTTTTAGTCCGTTAGACACATTACCGATATAGCTATATCCGTTCGCGCACTCTACCCCTAAACAAATACTGATTCTATTTTGTGTCTTTTCATATGCAACCGCATAAGCCTCAATAAATCTTTCGCACTTAATCTTGAACCAGTCTCCCGACCTTATTCCTTCGTTATAAACACTGCTCAAACGCTTAGCCACTATCCCTTCTAATCCCAAATTTTGAGCCGCCGCAAATAACATTTTGCCCTCGCCTATATAAAAATCACTTTTTCTGATTTTGCTTCCGCTTACAAACGCTTTGTCCAAAATCTTTTTACGCTCAGCTAAGGAACTTATCGGTTAGGTCCTTGTTTTGATAACACAAAATGTCAAATGCAACAAAACAAACATCCACCCCGCCCGATTTATACTTTTTTGCCAAGTCCCTCTCCAGCACCTTGTAAAAGCTTTGATTGCCCGCTTTGTCAAAGGCAATAATCTCACCGTCCAATACAGTGCCCGATTCCAAAATGTTTTTTGCCTCGTTTATAATCTCGGGATACAAATGCGTCTTTGTTTTTTGATGTCGGTTATAAAGCTTTATTCCATCCCGCATATCCAAAACGGTCCGTACCCCGTCAAACTTAAATTCAAACAAAAAGTCCTCATCATCAAACGCTATATCCTTTTTGCTGACCAGCATAGGCATAAAAAAAGTAACATCACTCACTACTTTAATGTGAGGATGTTACTTAATGTTTATACATATTTATTATACAATTCTACATTTCGTAATAACGACCTAAAACATTAATTATTTGCTCTTTACAGGTCTTGCTTCTATATAACCTCTATATCCCAAAGGCATAAGCTGAAAACGCGGTGCATCATCATCTGCCCACTCATAGCCGTAAATAGACGGATTAAATTTATCGATATGCTCCATAATACCACCTACTACTTCCATAAAGTCTTTGTCATCATACGGCTCGCCTTGAAACACCATAACCTTGCAAGGCTCTAACTCTATAAGTTCAAAGCCGCTGGGCACTTCGCCTTTGTAATTGTGTGGAACTTCTACGCCTTGTACATATTGTGATGTATCTTTTTAACCAACTTGTCAGGCAACCAAAAACCTGCGGGCTCATATGCGGCTTCCTTTACGCTTTCTAAAATTCCCCATACATCACAACCGACTTCCTCGCAATACTCAAAGTAATGTGTCGCGCTGATTCCACGCTTGATTATTGCCTTGCGTAATGGCCTTTCAATTACTTGGGTAAAAATAACTTGTTTCTTTTCCATTTTCTGTCCTCCAAATATTTTAGTAAGGTTTTGGGACAGCACACTGTAAGGAACAAAATACTGCAATGGTTTGGGTTCTTGCTTATACTTTTACGGCGAAACGCCAAACTCCTTTGTAAAAGCCCGCGTAAACCCTTCGTGAGTATCAAAAACAAAATCAAGCGCAACATCAAGCACCCTTACATCATTGTTACGAAGTAGTTTTGCGGCCTCAGTCAGTCTTAACGCCCTGATATATTCAAAAGGCAGCTTACCGGTCAGCTCTTTGAATATCCTTGCGCAATGCGACTGAGAATAATTTGCAGCTCTTGCCAAGTCCCCTAAAGAAATTGCTTCATTTAAGTGAACTTCTATATAGTCCTGCATCTTCTGCACCGCTAAAATTGCTTCCTTGCTATGTGACAAATCCAATACCTCCATACGAGGAGTATATCAAAACAAAATAAAAATTTCTTGATTTGAATCGCTATCAATGCTGTCAAAACATTCTCAATTTTACTCTTTGCGCTTTGCTAAAATTTTTACGCCTCTTATAACTATTTGCACCTTTTATCCTAAACAAATTAATATTTTTTTGCAACTCTAATAGTTCATATTTAACCTTTTACAAGAAAAGATAAAAAACTATTTCAGCTAATTATGTTATTCTTATTTTTTGCGGCAACAAACAGTAATTTCGCTGCGGTTGTGGAATAGCTGTCTTGCGCCAATAAGCTTGCAAAAACTGCCAAAAGAGTTCAGATATGTTTTTATGTCTTTTAATTTATAGCCGTTGTGCAGTTTTAGTGTCATTATCACATACCCGCCGCCTGACATCATAGGCATAAACTCTTTTATTACTCTGATACTCTCGTCCGCGTCTATACGCATATCGTTTATTACTAAATCAATTTTGATATCTTTCTTGTTACGCAAAAATTGTTGCGAAGTCATTTTGTAGTGGTGTATGTTTTGCATAGCTAATACTTTAGGCGAAAGCTCTGCCGGGTCTACTGCAAATACTTTTATTCCGTTTTGAGCCAACACCTTTGTCCAACCGCCGGGCGCAGCACCAAGGTCTGCGGCTTGTTTTATTTTAGCCAAATCTATTCTGAAAGTATCTAATGCCTCAATCAATTTATACTCGGCGCGGGAAACAAAATCGTCATTATTTGCAAAATGCATCATTCCGCCCTTGTAAATACTCAAATTGTTTTCTGCAAAATCAAGTCCAAAATATATTTTGTTATCGCAAAAAAACAATGATATTATTTGTGCAGGCTTTTTAATATCCAATACAAATCCGTGACTCTCTATCTTTGATGCAAAGCAGCCTACATCAAAACTAACCTTATCGCTATACCTTGCCTGCACCGAAAAACTCAAATTTTTATCGGCATTGTTCAAAAAATGTTCTACGCCCTTATCAAGCAGTTCTATTTCGTTTTCAAAAACAAAATCAGTCTTTGCGATATGCCGCATAAAGACCAAAGGCGTATTATTAATTTTATATCGTAATTGCTCGCTATCAATCCCGATACTCGCCTCGCCCACCTCGGGTGTAAGCCACCTTTTAATGACAAATCCGCATGATAGGTTTGATAGTTCGCTGACTGCAAGCTTATTTGACTCTGCCTGACAAGTAAATAAAAAATCCATTTTTTTCACCAATGTTTATATATTTTTTTATATGTCCAATTAATAAAATAAAAGCTACAAATCTAACATATACTCTTTGCTGTCAAAAAAACGAATGCCGGCTCTATGCGGGGTCATGCTGTCGTGATAGTATACAAATCCCAATTTTTCTAATACCTTTGCCGAACCGTAATTTTCTTTGGCATGCCCGCCCATCAGTTTTTTTAGACCAAGACTATTTGCGGCAAATTGAATAACAGCTCTCATTGCCTCTGTTGTATAGCCGTGTCCCCAATACAACTTATTGATATTGTATCCGACCTGAAACAGATTCCAATCGTCTTCCCATATAAGTCCGCCCGAACCAATCAGCTTTCCTGTTTCTTTCAATTCAAAGCCCCAAATATAATTATCGTTTTCTAAGATTTTGCCGCTCTTGTCGATTCTCCATGTAATTTCATCTATCCACTCAATTGTCTCGTCGATAGTACGGTGCGGTAGCCAACTAACATATTTCATGGCCTCGGCATCTCCCGTCCAACCGTAAAAGGCCGGCTCTGCATCGACATGCGTCATAGGTCTTAGCTTTAAGCGTTCGGTTTCAATCATTGTTGCCATTCTACTGCCACTCCCAGTTTGTTGTTCCTATTCTATCACAAAGCCGGCTCTGTTGTCGCTGTTTTGGCACCGGCTAGTTCATTTTGCGTTAGTTCGGTAGCGTTCTGCTTGCAAATTGAACATGCGTGCATATTGTCCATTTAGCTTCATAAGCGTATCATGGTTGCCTTGCTCAATAATTTTGCCATTTTCGAGTAGGAATATTTTGTCTGCCATTTTGGTTGTGGATAGTCTGTGCGAAATAAATATGATTGTTTTGTCCTCTAGTGACTCGGTCATGGTTTTGTTAAAATGGTATTCGCTTATCGGGTCTAGCGCACTCGACGGCTCATCAAGAATAAGTATTTTGCTGTTTTTATACAAAGCTCTTGCAATAGCTATCTTTTGCGACTCACCGCCCGACAGCTCCGTGCCCTTAGAATCAAACTCTTTTGTAAGTTCTGTATTTATGCCGTGTTCTAATGCTTCCAGCTTTTGCCCAAAGCCGCTTTTTTTGAGTACGGCAATAACTTCGTCGCTATGATTTACGCCATCGGCATCCATTACTACATTGTTGGCAATGCTTGTTGCAAACAACTCATAATCCTGAAAAACCGTGCCGAACATGTTACGGTAGTCTTTTAGTTCGTAATCTTTTATGTTAGTACCATCATATTGTATCTCGCCGTCCGTCACATCGTAGAGGCGCAATATCAGGTTGACTAGCGTCGTTTTGCCTGCGCCGTTGTGTCCCACAATAGCTATCTTTTCGCCAGGGTTGACGGTTATATTAATATCCTCTAGTATACGGCTATCCTTTGTCTTGTCGTACGAAAAGCTGACATTACTAAGCACTAGCGGTGATTGTTTTGTAGTTTCGATTGCCCTGTCCCCGCTGACGATATCTGCGTTATGCGATAAAAATCCTCTTATTTTTTCGATATACATACTATTGTCACGGAATTTCGGAACAGTGCGTGCAAGATCGCCAAGCGTATCATTTAGCATAAGCGAAGTTCTGACAAGTCCGACCATCACGCCGTAGCTAAAAGCTTTGAGCACTATTACCTTATAAATTAAATATGCAATAAACAATCCGTTAAACAAAAAGAGACTTAGGAAAAAAGAAGCAATAAACGAAAGAATAGCAATACTTTTTGTTCGCCGCCGCACTGTATTAATCAAAATGCTGTTTGTTTGGTCATAATCTTTTAGAAGCTTGTTTTTTATATTGAACAATCGGATTTCTTTTGCGTAGTTTTTCAAATAGAATATCCGAGAAAAATAGTCTCTTTTACGCTCCATCGGGCGCAATTCCATATTAAGATTATATTCTTTTTTGTTAATCTTTAAGTTAATCAAGTATGTTCCTACAAATGATACAGCAACAAAAATCAGCGCTAACGGGTCGTTTGTAACAACAAAAATACCGCTAAGCACCATATAAGTAAGTGTGCCTGACATTTTTGTAAGGACTTCGATAACATTGTCCACTCTGTGTTTTGCATCGTTTAGTGCCCAAACATAATCATTAAAAAATGTCGGGTCGTCATATGATGCCAGGTCCAGCGCTACCGCCTTGTTGTAGATATCGTACTGAATAATTTTGTGCAGTTTTTGCTTGTGCTTAGGATGCAAGGTCTCGTCGTATAGTTCAAAGATAAACTGCCGCACTATTTCAAGCCCCGCAATAACAGCAATAAAAATCAAGACTTCCTCAAACGGCTTGCCGGCTTCAAAGCTGCTTAGTACAAAAGAAATCAAATATATATGCTGCACAAAAATTACAAAGCTATGCAGCATTGTGTGCAGACAAAGTCCCAATGTATAAAAAGGAGTTACCTTAAAGGTGTATTTGATTATAAACCAGTTATTTGCAAAAACTTTTTTTAAGCTGTGCTTATTTTCTTTTTTCTTTTTCATACAAACCTCTTAATGACATCAACTAATATTGTTAACATCAATTGATGTCATTTTTGATAACTTTGCGCCTGTTTGTTAAACATGTCCGCATAAGCATGGTTAAGCGACATCAACTCGCTATGTGTGCCTTCTTCTAAAACCGAACCGTTTTCTAAAAAATAAATTTTGTCCGCCAGTATCGCAAACGACAAACGGTGGGATATCAGTACAACCATTTTATCATTTTTGTTCCTGTATGTGTCGGACAAGGATTCGTACATTTCGTATTCTGCAATCGGATCCAGTGCGCTTGAGGGTTCATCCAATATAATAATCGGACTGTTTTGTGCATAAACACGAGCTATTGCAAGGCGCTGCGCCTCGCCGCCAGACAGCACAACTCCCTTATCGTCAAATTCTTTTGTAAGCGGCGTATCTATACCGTTATCTAAAGAAATTGCCTTTTCGTAGATACCACTCTTTTTAAGCGCATTTTTGCATTCCTTAATACGCTGCTCGTCAATTTCTTCATTCATATTGACATTATCTATAAGCGGCATTGCAAAAATTTGAAAGTCCTGAAAAACCGTACTGAACAGATTTCTGTATTCCCTCACGCTAAATTGCTTTATGTCGACACTGTTGAGCAAAATCTCGCCCTCAGTCGGGTCATAAAGCCGCATCATAAGCTTTACAATAGTAGACTTGCCCGCACCGTTATGTCCCACTAGCGCAACAATTTCGTTAGGTTTTATAGTCATGTTTATATTTTTTAGCGTGTACTTTTCTTCGCCAAAATACTTAAAATTTCACATTTTTAAATTCAAGCCTATAAGAATCCGAGTTCGGAACCTCGCCGCCCTGCGCCTCGCTGATTTTGCCCTTATGGTTTAAAAAGGTTCGCACATCCGATATATACACCGCATTTTGGAATGCCACGACAACATTCTCTATCATGTTGCGCAACATATTAGATACGCTTACAATCGCACCTGCCATAACTACAAAGTCGCCTGTACTAAAAGTATTTTTTACAATAAGCATGTACGCCGCATAGAGCCAAATTGAGTTAAAGCTCAAAGTAAAGTTAAGATTACCGTTAATGTTTCTGAACAAGAAAATCTTTTTACCGTACTTTTTAACATTCTTTTCGATACCCTTGTAACCATCGTCATAAATCTTATCCAAAAAATTATAGGCGTTTGTTAGTCTGATTTCTTTTGCGTAACGCTTTAAGAGGATTGCCCTGCCCATATAATCTTTTTTCCGATTAGGCAAAACATCCGCTAAATATTTTTGATGGCGTAATTTAGTGGTTATTGTGCCAAAAATATAACTGACAAAAGGTATCAACAAAAACAACACAGTCCAATAATCAAGCATAAACATTGTATAGCTCAAAAACATAGCGGACAAAAGTGCCGCAACAATATCCGACATATTATCCAGTATTGCTATTGCCCTAGTCGAAGCTTGGTTTAGCGCAACGGTATAGCTGTTATAAAATTCAGAATCTTCAAAGCACGAAATATCCACATCCGCCGCTTTACTAAACAAAATCTTGTTCAACTTGTAATGAATAACCCTGTCGGTAACAGGACGGTACCTTTTGTTGAACCAAGACGAAAATCCGTCTATAACAAAATACGCCGCCATAACAATACCAATAAACAAAAACACTGAATCTGCATCCTTGTTTTGTTCAAAAGCATCTACAATATACCGCATAAATATTGCGCTGAAAAATGCCCAACTTCCAAAATCAAATAACGAATTGATAAGAGTAGTAACAACCCTCATAGGCGCAATCTTAAATAGCATCCTAAATAAATAAAAATTGTTATTCAGAACCCTAACTTTTTTGGTTTTATTAATTTTTTCCATACTCTCTCTTAAAATAGTTGTGTAATAAAATAAGTACGGGACTACCGTCCTATCTGTTTTGGTTTTTTAATTTTATTTATCGTTAATCTTACTCGAAATCTAAATCTGCACATACTCCGTAGTGGTCGCTTGGTGCTAATTCAGTTTCTTTTGACACATCCTTTCCAAAAATAATATAGTTTATTAATTTTGGGTCATCCTTTGGATAAGGGTTCAAAAAATAAATTCTATCCGCAACAAACGGAGTAGAAAGATTGCCTTGATTTTTCCACCTCGGATTCTTAAAATAATCCAGTGTCGGTTCTATGGCTGTGTTCGACATAGCACTGTACGCGCTTGCCAAATCAAGCCAGTACGGATTAGCCTCTTGTCCGTTGATTGTCCTTGCCCCTATCAAAAATTCATGTACACTCGATTGCCGTCCAATGTTAAAATCGCCAAGCAAAATGTTGTAGCTCACTTTGTTCCTAACTTCTTTAATAAAGTGGTTTGCCGATACAATACTCTGCTCTTTCAAAATAGCGGAGTTCCATGATAGATGGACATTCGTTACAGAAAAAGTATTTTTTCCATCATCCAGCACAACATTCAAAGCTTCACACGGATACGACTTATCTTTGTGCAAAAAGCTATGCGCAACAATAGGCAGCTTGCTCAAAAAAGCCAAGCCCTCATCTTCACCAGCATATTTCATAAAAATTTTATAGGTATAATTTTTTAGCCGCGACAGACTGCTCCAACAAGCATCCGAAACTTCTTGTAGCCCTATTACATCGGCATCAACCAATTCAATAATTTGAGCAATCTGTTCATCTCTCTTTGGGCGGCCTTGTTCGGAATTCCAAATATTGTACGAAGCAATCTTCATTATTTCTCCTATAAGAAATTGTCTCAATATAATGTTGTTGCAAAATAACTTTTAACTAATTATTTTATATTTTGATATGATCCGTCTAATCGGTGAAATCCATTTTTTTGCGGCAGCAGTATCATCATGTTTATCAATATACCATTTGGGGGCGCAAACAATGCTCAAATCATATTTAATCTCAACTTTTTTACGCAATATTTCGTCCGCACCATAATAGTCAAGCACCAAATCTCTTAGAAGTTTGTTGTCAATACCAAAATCGGCAGCCTCATCAAAATAGCCCGCATTGCCAAAATCTATCAACCCGACTTTACCGTTTTCGTCAATAAGTATATTCGGCTCAAAAATATCCGCATGGCAAAAGACAATTACTTCGCCTAAATTTTTGCGTGCTGCCGGCAACATGTTATCCATAATATTGTCTAATAACTGCTTCTCATACGGCAAAAGATATTTATTAAAAAAGCAACGAAGTTCATCATAAATATTTTTATAATCTTCTAATTCTTCATTAAGAGTGGACTTGCTTGCAACAATTTCAATTTTATGCAGTTGTTTCAAAAACTCTCCAAGTTGCTTGCCAATATTTTGTTTTTGATTCTGTGTAAGATTTTTAATGTTGTTCAGCGAAGTACCTCTGACCCCGTTCAAGACTATACAACGCTTGTCTTCTGATAGCCATCTGACCCGGGGGATTGCGACAAATGAATTTAGTTGTTGCAAAGCATTCAATATATTTACATCGTTATTATATGTCATGTCTTTATGCTGTTGTCTGATAAATTTCACAACCAACTCACCGTTATTAATTACATACGCAACACTCCAATATCCATCGTCATGAAATCTAATATTTTTTTCATCTGCTCCTGTCAATTCTTTAACAAGGTCTATTTCGTTTATCATTTCCACCTCAGATACTGCAAAAGCTTTAAAGCAACTCAAAGCTTATTTCTGTTGCTTAAATTTATAACTGCTTTAGTTTTTTTATTATCGATTATACTTGCTCGGCAGCAGTATCATTACTCAATTTAGTCGTAGTCTTTTGTGCCATTACCAAATTATAATAAATTCCCTTTTGCTTTAATAGCTCTGCATGCGAGCCTACTTCCTTTATCTCACCGCCGTCCAATACTATTAGTCTGTCAGCGTTTTGAAGTGTAGCAAGCCTGTGCGCAATAGCAATTGTAGTTCTGCCCTTTACAAGCTTAGATAGCGCGGCTTGAATATTGCGCTCGGTCTCTGTGTCCAGTGATGAGGTCGCCTCGTCAAGCAACAGTATTTTAGGGTCCTTTAGTATTGCTCTTGCAATGGATACTCTTTGGCGCTCACCGCCCGAAAGAGTGTGGCCGTTCTCGCCGATTACTGTCTCGTAACCGTCAGGCAGGTTAATGATAAATTCGTGAGCGTTAGCGATTTTTGCCGCGCGCATAACTTCTTCTATACTTGCGTTTTCTTTAGCATAAGCAATGTTTTCGTATATTGTTCCTGCAAACAAAAATGTGTCTTGGAACACTATTCCGATGTTATCTCGTAGTGCGTGAATATCGTAACTTTTAAGGTCTGTTCCGTCAATTTTTATACTGCCCATATTAGGTTCATAAAGCCTCAGCATCAGGTTAATCATAGTCGATTTTCCTACGCCTGACGGTCCTACAATGCCTATCATCTCGCCCGCCTTTATGTCGACGGACATATTCTTCAATACAGGCTCATAAGCCTTGTAGCCGAATGTAAGCCCCTCAAACGAAACATTGCCTTTAACTTCGCTAGGTTTGATACCGCCGCGGCTAGCAAAATCAGGGCTTTCGACAAGCTCTAAAATCTTTGAAAGGTTGCTTATAAATCTTGAATATGCGTTTGGTAATTGCGCCCAAAACATCATTGGTCCGTAGATAAAACCAAGGTACATAGTAAACTGCGTAAACTGGCCAAGTGACATTTTTCCGTCGATTATATTGATACCGCCAAGATAGATAATAAGCAGTTCGCCGAAGTTAATCGCAAACAACAAAATCGGAAAAATTAACGCCCAAATTCTCTCGTTTTGCGCAGATAAATCCCTAAGCTTTGCCGCCTGTTCATCAAAGCGCGCGACTTCCTCTTTCTCTTTGCCAAAGGTTTTTACAACTCTTATACCCTTTATAATATCGTTAAGGACTATATTGTTATAAGAGCTTACACGCCATTGTTTACTAAAGCGTGAATGTACTACTTTTCTATAAATCCGTGTAATCAAAAACACAAACGGCACAGGCGCAATTACAACAAGCGTGAGTACCCAGTTTGTATAAAGCATAACTATCAGCGCAATAATTATTGTAAGAATTTGCGTCAGCAGTGAGTGCAAATACCTGTCCATAAACTGCCTGACATCCGATACCGACGAGGTTATCCTTGTAAAGAGATCGCCCGTAGTCTTTTTATTTATCGAAGACATCGACAACCGATGTACCTTATCCATACAGCGCACACGCAGATTAGCCTGTAAATTGAACGCAGCCTTGTTAGTGGTAAGCAAGCCAAACAACCTTAGTATCTGCGAGAGCGCGTAAATACCGAAAATCGCAAGACAAAGCCATGCAATCGCACCCAAGTCATTTATTCCGGGACGCAGGTACTCGTCTATAAGAATGCGGTTCAAAATCGGCATTATTACCGTAAGCACACCCATGCAGGCAAAAATAATACTGGAAAGCAAGAACCACAAATTGTTCTTTTTGCCGTTTATCTTAAACAGCTTTTTTATCATTACAGTCTTTTTAGAACAGTTAGTGCAAATCGACATACCCCTAGAGAGCATCGCTCCGCACCTGCGGCAAATACTGTCATCCGCATCGTCTGTCTCGTAAAAGACTCCGTCTTTTTTGTAAGCATTCACATGCTTTACAAGCTCGCCCATTCTGTTTATGTGCCGCAATGTAAAGTGTGCCAGCATAACGACCGAATCGTCCTCAAGCTGTGCCGCCATCTCGCCGCAGCCGCTCATGCCCGTGATTTTAAAGTCCTTAATTTGTTTTACGCTCATGCGTAGTTTTTCTTTACCCGCCTCAAAAACAACCAAGTCCTGTTTGTTTACCGCAATATAACCCTCGGTATCCTGCCCCTCTAACGCAAGGTCAAAAGGCACAAAATAAACAAATTCTTCGTTTTTAATATTAGGCGGAATATTATACAAAAGTTTCATAAAATTTCCTTGCGGGTTACTCCCGCGATACATAAAAAACAATTTCTTCAAACTTTATATTAAGCTAAAAAAAGCTCTTGATAATTGTTCGAAGTAGTCATATAAAGCATAATGCAGATGGCTGCTTATAGCGATTATCAAATTATGTAGGCAATAATCTTTCTGTTATTCTTCACCTTATTGATATCGTCAATCAAAAAACGATTGCCCTCGACATCAATAATAATGTATTTGTCGCCTACAATCCGCTTTATACTCTTTGTCAAATCCGACGACGCAAAACTTTTTTCGCCCGAATCGGTCTTGACTGTTACATACATAAAGCCGAACTTATCCTTGACTTCCGTTACTTCCAAAATCTTTGGGCAGTAGTATCTTGTTGCCAAATGTTTTTGAATAAGCTTCTTTTCTTCATCAGGAAAATCATCCAATTCACGGATAATACCAATTTCTTTATTCTCGTTGTCTTTTACAATGATATAAGAGTCAGGCATGCTAAACGGCATAGCGCGCGACATAACAACGCGCTCATGCGTCTTGCCGTCAAACTTTAACGATAAAAAGTCCTCACCAAGCGGCATAACCCTACTATTACTCTTATCAAGATAAATAGTCTCAGCCGCCTTTACATCATCTATATTTTCCGCAACATCATTAACAGTTTCTTCTGCTTTAACTTTTTCTTTTTCCATAATAATTCCCTTTTTTATTCCGTAGCTAACCTAATCTGACAAAATTCCTAGACTAACCGTTCAAATGGCGCTCAGGCCTGTAGCCCGCATCAGCGTTTTCGGCCGCCTTTTCCTCCGCCGCCACCGCCGCCCTCGGCACCAACTGCCATAAACTTTAGAGCTTCGGCTTGTATTTTGAACAGTTCAAAATACACTCCCTGTTTTTTTAGTAACTCATTATGCGTGCCGTACTCTTTCAGCTCACCGTTCTCGATTACCGCCAAAACATCCGCATCACGCAAAGTCGATAGCCTGTGCGCAATAGCAATAGTCGTTCTGCCTGCTTTTAAGCTGTCCAGCGACTTTTGGATACTGCGTTCGGTCTTTGTATCCATAGCCGCAGTCGCCTCGTCCAAAATCAAAATCTTAGGATTTTGCAGTATAGCGCGCGCTATTGATACTCTCTGCTTTTCGCCGCCCGATAGGTCTTGACCGCCCTCACCGACCAAAGTCTCGTAACCGTCGGGCATTCTCATAATAAAGTCGTGTGCGTTTGCAGCCTTTGCCGCCGCAATAACCTGCTCCATCGTAGCTTTCTTATCGGCATAGCGTATATTGTCGGCAATTGAACCGATAAACAGATAACTTTCTTGCGAAACTATACCGATATTTTTCCTCAAAATCTGCGGGTCAATGTCTTTGACATTCACTCCGTCAATATAGATTGCTCCGCTCTTAGCGTCATAAAGTCTTGCCATAAGGTTAATCAGTGTAGTCTTACCCGCGCCGCTCTTGCCTGCAATGCCCAGCATTTGCCCTGCCTTGATATCAAGACTCAAATTTTTGATAATCGGACGCTGCATGTCATAATTAAAGCTGACATTATCAATCTTTATTTCGCCCCTAAAGTCCTCGATAGTAACAGGATTAAGCGGAGGCTCGCAATCCGAAACTGCCTCGCCTACTTCGAATATTCTGCTTGCCGAGTCAACAACCCACGCAATACCGCTAGGCAAAAACGCAAAGAAGTCAAGCGGGTTAAAAATCATACTGGTATATGAGGTTATACTAAGTGTTGCTCCGAGTGTGATTTTACCCTCTAGCATAAACATTGCGCCCACAAAAATCGCACCCATCTGGCAAGCCTTAAAGATCAGGTTAGTCAGCGGATATTCCATAAACTCAATCTTTTTGATAGTCTTTTCGTTATGGTTAGTGCGGTTTTCCAACTTCGAAAAACGGTCAACCTCGTGACTCTCTTTAGAAAAGGTCTTTATAATCCTTTGACCGTTTATACTGTCGTTTACATAAGCGTTTTCAAGTGCGCTGTAAACAAACTTTTTGCGGTAAAGCGTTCCCTCAAGCAAAAAGAACAGTCGCATTATAATTATATAAAGAGGAACAGCCGCAATAATTATCAGTCCGACATAAAGATTAATTGAGAACAATATCGTAATAGCGACCGCCACTTGCAGCACCGAAATAAAAGTATACGGTATAAAGTCAACCAAAAACCAATAAATAGCATTTGTATCGTTGTTTACACGGGTCATCAAGTCGCCCGTCTGCTTGTTAGAAAAGAACGAAAGACCAAGTTTTTGCATAGACGAGAAAATACGCATCTTCAAGTCATAGACAATCTTTGCCGAAGCCTTTGCCATAAGCGAACTGTAAACTATCCTAAACAGCGCATCAATCACTCTAAATGCAAGTAATATTCCGACAACCATAATAACATTGCCGTAGAACTTGCCCGTAACTTCCAGCACCTCGTCATAGAACATCTTGACGGCAACATGAGTCCAAACAACCGACAAAACGCTCATAAGTCCCGCACTTAGCAGAACCAACATAATAGTCCACTTGTAGTCCTTTGTAAGAGCCAACAACCGCCACATAATACCGGATGACTTTGTACACATAGGACAAACACTGCGTGACTGGTCAGGATAACGCTTGCCGCACTTAGGGCAATACCTATCCTCTATCTCTTTCTCATAAGAAAGCGACTTAGTGTCCCCTTCCTTATTAAAACCGAACATCTTACAAAACTGCTCAAAATATTGCGCCAAGTTAAGCGAAAATGTCATAAGCACTTCCACGCCGCTATCACCCAACATAACAAGCCGCGCTGTACCCAAATTTCGCTCAACAAACAATTTGTCGATGCCCTTAATCTTTATAGTCTTTAGCTCATCAAGCTCAAAAACACGCAAAAGTCTGCCTCTTTTATTTTTAGAGACATTATACTTTCCCGATAAAATATAAAGATTGTCTTTATCAAAAGCGGTGTAAATATCAGTGTAATTGTAATCTTTATCAAAATCACCTTTTACTGCCGCAATAAATCTACCTGTATCAATCCCTGCCCTGTCAAAATATCTAACTACATCAGCAGGTAAACTCTTTGTTGTCATAAAAATATTATTTCCCAGCCTCGCCCTCCGAGGCAACAAAAAACCGATCGGTTTCAAAAAGACCCCGACAACAACAATAACAACTCTTTCAGTATAACCGATTAAAAAAAATAATTCAAGCGTTTTACACTAGGTTTATATATTTTTTTACCATAAATTCGCCAAAAAATAGTACAAAAATTATTTCTTGCCGAACCTGTTTTTCATTGATGCTTCGTAGGCTAGGACTGTTGCGGCGACACCGACATTAAGCGAATCGCAACTGCCAAGCATAGGGATAGAAAGCATAATATTTTCGCCCTCGTACCACGAGCGGGAAATGCCGTACCGCTCCGACCCCATGACGATAGCACTGTTTTTGCCGAACGGTTCTTCGAAGTAATGAATTTTGGCGCGGGTATCAGCGAGATAAATATTAAAGTCTTTTTTATAAAGCCATTCTTTGCAAGCCTCGACGGTGTCAAACTCAAAAATCGGAACGCTCAAAACTGCGCCCATACTGCCTTTGATTAGTTTTGGATGAGTAAGCCTGGCCTTTTTGTTACAAATAAAAACAGCGTCAAGCCCCGCCCCGTCAGCCATTCGCAGCATTGTTCCGACATTGCCGGGTATCTCGATACCGTCAAGCACCAAAACAACAGCCTTATCCCTCGGGCAAAAATCCGCAATATCATGCGCAGGCAATTTGGCAATCGCCAAAAGTCCGTCGGGCTTGTCCCTTTCGGATATTTTTTCGAATGTCTTAAGCGACACATCGTTGCGCTCGTTAGTTTTTGCCGTAACCGCCTTTAGTGCCTCAAACGCTTCTGCCGTATGAATACACTCCGCACAAGCAACCACGCTAAAAACTTTGATATCAAACTCAATCAGTTTTTTGAACGCCCAAAGCCCCTCCGCAATAAAAAGCTTTTGCGGATTAGGCTTAGTATTGCCGATAATCCCTTTTATCTGCTTAATCTTAGGATTAGCCTCGCCAATAGCCAAAAAGCCATTGTCCTTAAAATATTGTATCACTTCTTCTTTCATAATAAGATTTTAATATATTGGTTGTGATTTGTCCACTCTTATTTAAACAGGAGTGGACAAAAGAGTGGTTATAAGATTTATGGAGTGGCACAGAGTGGTGTTCAGACGGGCAACAGTTGGCATTTTGACGCGCCGGAGTGTATCTTTTATACTCGACTAGCGCAAAATGCCAAGCGTAGCCCGTATCAACGCCACTATTGTGTCCACTTCTTTTAAACAGCCTTTTTTGATTTGCGCCTATCCCATAAATAAAGTCCTGTGTTCCAAGCAGTTATATATAGTGCCAAAGCAGGTGCGGCAAGAACCATTATATAAATATAATCGTACGGAATAACTGTTGCGACAGTCCGTAAAATGGCGACATTTTGTTTTGCATTGTGTGTAAGGGTCCAGAAATAGTTTGCAGCAGTTACGCCGTTTTTGACCAGTACCAAGTTTAGAACATGCATTGCCAGTGACAGAACAATTAGTATAGCGGTGATTATTAGTGATTGCTTAAGGGTAATACGGGGCGTATAAATTTTCCACAAAAAGAGAAATAGCGGAATAACAAAAATAATGTAATGAAAAACAAAATAAGTAAAAGTGATTACCGACCATGTTCCGTCTACATAGTCCTTTGCAGGAAAAAATATAGCCATCAGTGCGCCTATCGAGTTGATATAAAATATAAAATCGTAATAAACCTTTTTCTTTGTAAACAATGCCATCGGAATAAAAAAGATAAGTGAAAAGTAGCACAAGTGCAACGGCAAATTTTGCGCCAGTATATGCTCGCCTCTTATCGCATGCGAAACCTTGTTGATAATCAAAAGCAAAAGTCCAACCGCCCACATAACGATAAGAAAAATTGTTTGCGCCTGCAAACTCTTTTTTCGCATCAATACAAAAATCAAAACAAAAAGCGGCAGTCCTATCAATATATAAGGTATAAGCAATGTTATATCAGGTAACTTGTCCATTATGTTATTAGCATGCCACCAAAGTAATAAAATGTCAACTAATCTTTCAAATCTAGCAAATAATCTGTGCTTACATTAAATACTTTCGCTAATGCAACCAATTCAATATCCGTAACAAATCTTTTACCGCTTTCTATTCTTTGAATTGCATTTTTATCTAAGTCGATGCCAACAAGTTGCAAAGCATCAGCTAGTTTTCGTTGTGAAAAATCCTTGCCTTTTTGCTTTCTTAGTTCGTATATCTTTTTTCCGCAAATATTATTGTTTTCAAAAACTTTATTTTTAAACATTATGAATACCCCCCCCCTCTGACATTAGGTGCTTGTCAACAAGTAAAGTATATGTTAGAATAGACTTAGATGTGACATTCACTAAATGTCACAAATTATTTAGCAGAAACAAACAAATGAAAACAATACTTGAAGCGGACATTGCTATTTATAATGACAAGACAACAAATGTGGATAATGCAAAAAAGCTTATTGACGAGAGCGATTATTCACCCGAAACAAAAGCTTACTACAACAGGCTTATCCGAATAAAGCGGGCAAAGAATTTGATGGACAAGGGCGAGGAATTTTTGTTTTCTAATTTTTACGATATTATGTTTTCGATTACCGATATGAAGCGTTTTTATGATTTTGACAAATTTGACTTACCGCGCAAAAAGTCCGCCATAATCAAAAAGCTTGCCAAAGCTAACTTCAAATTTTTGATTTATACCACGATTGACCCTAGCTTTCCGCCAAAGGATATGGACGATTTGGTATTTGAAGCTGCACTTGCATTGATGATAATGCCAAAGGACAAACACCCCAAACATGTAGAAGCCTATGGCAACTTTTTGGCAGTGGACACTTATAAATATAATGTTTTTGATATTATGGAGCACGAAAAAGAATATTCAAGATTTTTTGAGTATGCACACTATATGATGTCCGATTATTCCGAAATGACAGGCCGTGTGCTGAATGCAACCCATCCTTTTTTTAAGGAATTGAATGAGAAAAAATTAAACAGACCAAAAATTTAATCATAACTAATAAAATTGGGCAACATAATGTTTATAAGATTATGCTATACACAGAGTTTTTGATAATTCAGATAATATTTGCAATTTTATCAACCGCTACTATTGCGCCACTCCAAATGTAATAGGTGTGTTTAATTGGTGGTCTTTTTTTGTTGGTGGACGCAAAGAGTGCCGTTCAGACGGGTAACAGTTGGTATTTTGACCGAAGGGCGTGTACTTTGCGTACACAACTGAGGCAAAATACCAAGCGTAGCCCGTATCAACGGACACTATTTGCGTCCACCTAAATGTAATCATTTGCTTGCTAATTTAATCGAATTATGGTATTTTATTTTGGTATAGTTGCATTTTGATTTTTTGTTTTAATAACTTTTGAGGAGTTTTTATGGATAAAATACCTGAATTGTTTGCCAGTGCGGTCTTTTCGGATAGCGTTATGCGCGAAAGATTGCCCAAGGATACATATAATACGCTAAAAGCGGCAATAGAGGACGGCGGTCATATAGAAAACGGCGTTGCGGACATTGTTGCCCGTGTTATGAAGGAATGGGCTGTCGAGAAAGGCGCAACACACTTTACACACTGGTTTCATCCAATGACAGGTTTTACCGCAGAAAAGCATGATGCTTTTTTACGCCGAAAAGACGGCAAAGTTATTATGGACTTTAGCGGCAAGGAGCTTGTGCGCGGCGAACCTGATGCGTCCAGCTTTCCGTCAGGGGGTTTGAGGGCAGTTTTTGAGGCGCGGGGCTATACTGCGTGGGATCCTACTTCTTATGCGTTTATCAAAAACGGCACACTTTGTATCCCTACCACTTTTTGTTCTTACAGCGGCGAGGCACTTGATAAAAAGACTCCGCTTCTTAGGAGTATGGAAGCGCTTAACCGTCAGGCTATGCGTATTTTGAAACTGTTTGGCAACAACACTGCAAAAAAGGTTATTTCGGCGGTGGGTGTCGAGCAGGAATATTTTTTGGTTGACAAATACATGTATCATTGCCGTCCCGACCTTATTTTTTGCGGACGGACGCTGTTTGGTGCAAGGCCGCCAAAAGGTCAGGAACTTAGCGACCATTACTTCGGGGCGATAAACGAGCGTGTTGCGGCTTTTATGAAAGAGCTTGACTTGCGGCTTTGGGAAATGGGTGTTTTGGTAAAGACCAAGCACAACGAGGCGGCTCCCGGTCAGCACGAGATTGTACCATTGTTTAATACTGTTAATCTTGCGGCGGACGACAATCAGATTATTATGGAATTTTTGAAAAATGTTGCGGCCAAGCATGACCTTGCGTGTCTGTTGCACGAAAAGCCGTTCAAGGGCGTATCGGGCAGCGGCAAGCATAATAACTGGTCGCTTAGTACCGACAGCGGCGTAAACCTTTTGGACCCCGGCGAAACTCCTGAGCGCAACGCGCAATTTTTGTTGTTTTTGATGGCTGTTATTACGGCGGTTGATAAATATCAGGACATGCTTAGGGCTTCTTGCGCTCATGCGGGCAATGACCACAGGCTTGGCGCGCACGAGGCGCCGCCAACACTTATTTCGATTTATCTGGGTGACGAGCTTACACAGATTTTGGAAGCTATCGAAAACAACTCTGTTTATAAAGGCAAAGAAAAAATCAAAATGCAAATCGGCATAAGCACTCTGCCCGAGTTTGCAAAAGATACTACCGACCGCAACCGTACTTCGTCTTTTGCGTTTACAGGTAACCGCTTTGAATTTAGAATGCCCGGCGCGTCGTCGTCGCCTGCCGGACCTAATATTATTATTAATACGGCAGTAGCAGAGGCTTTGTGCGGTTTTGCCGATATCCTAGAGGGTGCAAAAGATTTTAATACCGCTTTATCTGACCTTATAAAGACATCTATCAACGAACACAAGCGGGTTATTTTTAACGGCAACGGTTACAGCGAGGAGTGGCACAAAGAGGCCGAGAAACGCGGGCTTTTGAACTTGGCAACTACTGTTGACGCTTTGCCTGCTTATTTAGACAACAAGAATATCAGTGTTTTCAAAAAGCACGGGGTGTTCTCCGAAAACGAAATGCGCGCGCGCTACGAGATTATGTCAGAAAACTATTGCAAGACACTCCATATCGAGGCTTTGACGCTTATTGATATGGTTAACAAAGAGATTCTGCCTGCCGTCTTTGAATATCAAAATATACTAGTACAAGCTGTCAAGGCTAAAGACGGGCTTTTTGGTTCGGGTGCTAATGACGGGTGCGCCGAAAGACAGGTTTTGGGGCAAATTTTGCCGCTTACTGACAAATTGCATTTGCTTTTGAGTAAGCTGGAAAGCTGTATGCCAAGCGCAAAATCTATAAAAAATCACTTGGAGGCTATGCTGTTCTATCGTGATACTGTGCTAAAGCTTATGAACGATATGCGGGATATTATTGATGTGCTAGAAACTATTACGGCTAAAAAATGCTGGCCTTATCCATACTACAGTGAGATCATTTTTAGCGTATCGAATTAGTTATATCCGCATTTTTACATTGGAGAAAATATTATGACATACTTTTTTGGAATAGGCACAGACATTGAGTTTAAATACTTTAGCTTCGCGCACTTTGCACCGCTTATTATACTAGGCGTTGTAATTTGGCTGATGTACCGTTACAGAGAAAAACTGCGCAACTCAAAGCATGAGGAAACAATCCGCTTTACAATTGCGTTCGCTATGATGATTTGCGAGATGTCGTATTTCTGGCGGCTTCTAAACCCCGATATGACGCCGAATTCGTGGGACCACCTGCCGATTACTATTTGCGGCTGGGCTTGTATTTTCAGCTCCGTAATGCTATTTACAAAGCGCCGTATGTTTTTCAATATCAGCTACTTCTGGGTATTGGCGTTCTCGTTCAACGCAATGATAACCCCTGTCCCCCTGATTTATAACGGCCCGACGAGATATAGATTCTATCAATATTGGTTGGAACATATGTCTCTTTACATAGCGGTTTTCTATATGATATTTGTGCATAAATACCGCCCGAACCTAAAGTCGTTCATTCCCGCAGGCGCAACGCTCTCCGCAATATTTATTATAGCCATACTTACTAACAGCGCGCTCGGAACAGGCCCCAACGGTTCAACCGCAAACTACTTGTTCATAGCCACTGTTGAGGAAGGTTTCTCTATCGCTAACCTGTTGCCAAGCAATCCGTTCCTCCGCTACAGCATAATAATCTTCCTTGGCGCGCTTTTGATGTTCCTTGCTTACCTGCCATGGCTGATAATGGACTTAAAAAAGAAAAAGAAAGCACTTGCTTATATTTAAAAAACAAGGATTTAAAAATTGATAGGGCTGTCCTATATTAAAAGTTGGCAGCCCTTATTTTTGGCAGGCGGACTAAAGTCTCCTTTAATATTCTTGATTATAAAGTCTTACACAATGTAAGTGTCAACTGTTTTTTATAAAAATATTATAACTTTGTAAAAATTTTTTTATTATTAAACTTTACATCGGCTTGCTTCTTAATTTAGTTTTAATAACGCATGCCAAATAAAGAATTGTCATTATCGGTTTGTTCTGGCAGATAACCCTTTTTATATAATACCGCAAAACTACTTGTTTATATCTTATAAAATGTGATATCCTATTTTTATATGTTTAGACTTATCAGATTTTTGAAAGGATACAGAAAGGCGGCGGTTGCGGGGCCTTTGTTTAAGCTTATGGAAGCTTTGTTCGAACTTTTTATTCCGCTTGTTGTGGCTAGGATTATTGATGTGGGGATTGCTAACGGCGACACCGTTTATATTTATAAAATGGGCGGGGTGCTTATCGGGCTTGGTGTTGTCGGCTTTGCGTTTTCGCTAACCTGTCAATATTTGGCGGCACGTGCAAGTATGAACTTTGGCGCAAGAGTAAGGAGCGAACTTTATAGCCATGTAAACAAATTTGATTTTGAGACAATTGATAAATTTGGTGCGCCCAGTCTTATAACAAGGCTTACAAACGATGTCAATCAGGCGCAGCTTGGCGTTGCGATGTTCATTCGCCTTATGTTGCGTGCGCCGTTTATTGCAATCGGCGCAATAGTAATGGCAATGACAATATCGCTTACTATGTCGCTGATATTTCTTGCCATGGCTGTTTTGATATCTGTTATTTTGTATGTTATTATGTCGCGCTCCGGCGCGCTTTACACCGCTGTTCAATCCGCTCTTGACGGTACAGCCCTATTAGCTCGCGAAAATCTTTCGGGCGCAAGGGTTGTTCGGGCTTTTTCGCGCCAAGAACAGCAACAGGATAATTTTAGAAATCAATCCGAAAAAGTATCGCGGCTCACCCGTACCGTTGGGCGGATATCGGGGCTTTTGAATCCTTTGACTTACGCGCTTGTCAATCTTGCGGTTATAGCTATTTTGTATTTTGGCAGTAATCAAGTAAATATCGGCAATCTTAGCCAAGGACAGGTTTTGGCTCTTGTCAATTACCTTATTCAGATACAATTTTCGCTTGTTGTGCTTGCGCACCTTATTGTTATATTTACTAAATCGGCAGCTTCGGCAAAGCGCATTAACGAGGTTTTTGATACCGAGACTTGCATTACCGACGCAAACAATTCCATGCAAGAAAAGGTTAGTGACAGCCCAAAAATTCTGTTTGATAATATTGATTTTTCTTACGGTAAAAATGCGGGGCTTAGTTTGCAGGGGATAAATCTTGCCATAAACGAGGGCGAAACTATTGGAATTATTGGCGCAACGGGTGCGGGCAAGACTACTCTTGCTAACTTGGTCGGGCGGTTTTATGATGTTTGCGGCGGGGCTGTATTTATTGACGGTGTGGATGTGCGGGCATATCCGCTTGAACAGCTTAGGCAAAAGACAGGTTATGTTATGCAGGGCGCAACACTTTTTAGCGGAACTGTAAGAGACAATATCAAATGGGGTAAGTCCGATGCTACCGATGAGGATGTTTGGGCAGCACTAAAAATTGCTATGGCGGACGAGTTTGTCAAAGCCTTGCCGCATGACCTTGATTCGGTTGTGGCGGCAGGCGGCAAAAACTTTTCGGGCGGGCAACGACAACGCTTGACCATTGCAAGGGCATTGATTAGAAAACCCGAGATTTTGGTGCTGGACGATAGTTCTAGCGCGCTTGACTATGCAACGGATGCCGCACTTCGCCGTGAGCTAAAGTTTAGCACAAACATAATGACCGTAATCATTATTTCACAACGCACATCTTCGATAATGTCTGCCGACAAAATTTTAGTTTTGGACGAGGGCAAGGCTGTCGGGCTTGGTACGCATAACGAACTACTCAAGCATTGCGATTTGTACAAAGAAATTTATCTGTCGCAAAATCAGGCTAAGGAGGAGCAGTAAAATAATGAAAACATCTTATTGCTTCAAAAAACTCTTTTTCTATATGCGCTCTAACTTACCCGCTTTGCTGCTTGGGCTGCTTTTTACTTTGATTAGCGTCGGTTCTGCGTTGCTTATTCCTGTTTTTATCGGCAGGACTATTAATTATATTGTGGGTGTCGGTAATGTAGATTTTGACAATACTATGCGACACATTATTTATATTGCTTTATGTATCCCGACATATTTTATTTTTGGTTGGCTTGCAACTGTTTTGACTAACCGCGTTGCTTTTAAAACGGTTTGTTCATTACGGGTTGCCGCTTTTAACAAGCTTAATTCTGTGCCTTTATCTTATATAGATTCTAATTCGCACGGTGATATTATGTCCAGGATAGTAAGCGATACCGACACAGTTTCCGACGGACTGATAAACGGTTTTTCTACTGTGTTCTCGGGTATAATGACTATTGCGGGTACTATCGGGCTTATGCTTGCACTTCATACTTTTATTGCTTTGCTTGTCATTATCTTGACACCGCTGTCTATTCTTGTATCATTTTTTATTGCGCATATGAGCCGCGAAAAATTTCGTCTGCAATCCAAGCGTCGGGGCGAACTTGCGGGACTTACCGAAGAAATGCTTTCGGGCCAGAAGATTGTTAAGGCTTTTTCGTATGAGCAAACCGCACAACAACGCTTTGACAAAATCAATTCCGAACTAAAAGACTGCGGAATTTTAGCTATGTTCTACTCCTCGCTCTCTAATCCTGCTGCACGGTTTGTAAACGGTATTGTTTACGCTGCCGTGGCGGTAACTGGTGCGATTACCGCAATAAACAATCCGCTTGTTTTTAGCGTCGGCGCACTCGTTAGCTTTTTGGCTTATGCAAACCAATATTCAAAGCCTTTTACTGAGGTAACAGGCGTATTGACCGAATTGCAATCTTCTTTGGCATCACTGCGGCGGGTAATCGAAATTTTGGATGCCGAGCAAGAAAGTGACGAGAAAAATTTGCCGTCACTCAAAGAATGTAACGGTGACCTAAAAGCCGAGAATGTATGCTTTTCATACGATAAGTCCCGCCCGCTGATAAAGAACTTTAATATCAATATCAAAAAAGGCATGCGTGTTGCTATTGTCGGGCCTACAGGCTGCGGCAAAACTACACTTATCAATCTATTGATGCGTTTTTACGATATCGACAGCGGACGCATTGCCGTATGGGACAAGAGCGATATTCCCGATGGCAATGATATGCCTGTTGATATCAAAGAAGTCACCCGTTCGTCACTGCGCAGTCATTACGGTATGGTATTGCAGGATACTTGGCTGTTTAAGGGGACAATCAAAGACAATATTGCTTACGGCAAGCAAGACGCTACACTGGAAGAAATTACCGAAGCCGCCAAAAAATCGCATATTCATGGATTTATCTCGCGCCTAGAACACGGTTATGATACAATGCTGACCGAGGACGGTGCGCCGCTTAGTCAAGGTCAAAAGCAACTGCTTACTATTGCAAGAATAATGCTCACCCGCCCGCCCATGCTTATTTTGGACGAGGCAACCTCGAACATAGACACCCGCACCGAGCTTCATATCCAAAACGCATTTAAAACTATGATGAAAGGCAGAACAAGTTTTATTATAGCCCACCGCCTGTCAACTATCGAAGATGCCGACCTGATACTTGTTATGAACAACGGCAACATAATAGAAAGCGGCACCCACAAACAATTACTAACTAAAGGCGGCTTTTATGCTAACCTGTTCAACAGCCAGTTTAGTGTTTGACGGAGTTAAACTATGCAGCATAAAAACAAAAATTTAAACTTGCTAATAAATTACATAGAAAGCAATTTAACCGCTGACTTGAATTCTTGGCAAATTGCAAAAAGCAGATATATTTCTCATACCCAACTATACCGCGATTTTTGTTCCGTTAAAGCTTAACTACAAAAGGCGGGAGTAAAATATTCCCGCCTTTTGCTATAACTATTCTTATATCTAAAATTAAACTTTTATGCAGCTGCCGCTTCTGATTTTTGTACAAATCCCAGTCTGTCCATACCGGCTTTTACATATTCGCTTTGCATAAAGTATTCCCATACACCACCGTCAAAATAATTTATCAACATTAAAAGTGTTACACCTTTGTCGATACCTACTACATCGTTTGCTATCCAGTAAGGGTCAGAGGTCTTTTTGCCTTTTTCGTCAATATTGTACGAATCATATAGTCCATATTTAGTATGTTGCAATTCAGGTTTTGACATATAATTTACTAGTGCCGCCATTGACTGTTCGGGAGTAAACGGCATTGATGCTATTGCAGTATAAGGCGCGATAGTTACTGTATCGTTCTTGTTTTTGAATTTTGCTATTCCTCCGTTGCCCGCCAGTGCCGAACCTATTCCGGAGGTTCCGTCATTATAGCCGTAAGGCCCGTCGCATGCCGATGTTCCCCACGAACCTTCGCTGAATGCAGGATATTTGTCCGAATTGTCTAGCGAAAAGTAATAAGATGCGAGTGACGCTTTCACAGAGTTTTCGTACCAATCAACACCGTTAGAATCCTCGTAGCCATAAAAATCAACAAATGCATGAGAGAATTGGTGAGTAAATAATGCGCCAAACCATGAGTTAATATAAGTAAAGTTCTTTTGGGCGGTCTTGCTTGTATAAGTACCTTTGTAGCGCTTCCACGCATTCCACACATCGTTCGAAATCCTGTTAGCTTTTTTTGCGCCTGCGCCCAAAACATACATCATAAGCTGTTCGCCGTACACATCCCAAGCCCCACCAAATTCAAAGCTTCCGTCACTTTTAGGCATACAACTCATATAAAACATATTATAATTTTTGTTTGACTTCATTTTTAAGTCTACAGGATCCTTTATTTCTTTATTTTTATCTACATAAAAATTCCAATCAATGCGGTTGTAGATTTTCTCGGCTTTTTTCTTTATACTTCCGCCAAAATATTCGCCTACTGTCAGCGCTCCGCAAATAAGAATTGCCGAGTCAATAACCGAAATTTCGGAAGTGCCGCTCCTAGACCCGTCCTCCAGCATTACAAAATGGTAGAAAAAGCCGTTAAAATTTTCCATATCAAGCAGAGTATCAAGCGTACCCTCGGCACGGTCTCTTGCCTCTTTTTCCGTTACCCAGCCGTACTTTATCGCCGCCGGGAACGCTGCCAATCCATATCCTACAGACGCCATACTGCCAACATTTTTATTTGTCAGTCTGTCCTGAACCAGCCCGTACCCTTTTGATTCCGTATTAGTATTAGCGCACTCCCAAAAGAAGTTAAAGCATGCCTGTGCTTCTTCTTTTATTAATTCTTCGTTCTGTTCTCTTAATGCATTTTGACTCTCATTGTACCGCTCAAAGCTTACCTCGTAATCGGGATATCTTGTACAAGATATCGAAAACAACATTATTGCCACAAGCGTAAATGCAATTACCGACCTTTTAAAAAGTCTTTTCTTTTCTTTCATCATTCCCTCCAAAATATACATGTCATAATTTATAGAATATACTATTTTAATATTACATTAATTTATCTGCTCTGTCAAGGTCATTTGGTATCTTAATCCCCCAAAGCGGAAAACAAGGGTATTGCCCCACCGCCGCATATTACGGGAACATCCCTTGCGGGAACTTAGAAATGCATTTTTGTGAATTGTAAACATTTTGTTATCAGGATTGATGTCTCAGGAGTTTATTTACTTATGTTCTAAAACAACAAGCGTTTCAAGATTTGCGGTTTGGGGAAACATGTCGTACGGTGTTATTCTTATTATATTATAATTTTCGCTCAAAATGTTTAAGTCACGGGCAAGTGTTGCGGGATTACAGGATATATAGACTATTTTTGGCGCATTGCTGTTTTTGACTGATTCTGTAACTTCTGTGTCACAACCTTTTTTTGGCGGGTCAAGTACAATAATTTTATTATCGGTCTTTTCCTTTTGACAGAGCAAAGGAACTTCCGTTTTACAATCGCCTGTGATACATTCGATGTTAGTTATTTTATTGTCCTTAGCCAGTTGTTTTGCTGCCTCGCTTGCCTCTTTGTTGATTTCTATTGCATATACCTTTTGCGCATGTTCGGCAAACTTTACGCTCAAAGTTCCTGCTCCCGAATATGCATCTATTATTACTGGTTTTGTACTTACTTGATTAGAATTTTGACTCTTTTTTATCTCGGCAATAACATTGTCATAAATACACTTTGCGATGTAATTATTAACCTGAAAAAACGCAGCAGGATGCGCAATAATCTTTAAATTGTTAAACATTATTTTTTCGCTGTTTCCGCCGATAAATATAAACTTTCCGCCAAATATTACATTTGTGTTTTTATCATTGATATTATTATATAATGCGTAATTATTTCCATATTCTTTTTTTAGCATTGCGCCAAAAGCCTCTAATTCGGCTTTTAAGGGCTTGTTTGTCACGACCGATACAATAAGCGTTCCGTCGCAATCACGCACTACCAAGTGCTTTATTACTGTTTTTGTGCGGTCTTTTGACAAGGTGTCGTTATTGTTTTCGTCATAGCCCTCGATACCAAAATCCGATGTGAATCTTTTGAATAATGCAATCAGTTTTTTTGCGTCAAAACTCTGCAAAAGACAATCATCAATTTGTATCAAACGATGTGTGTTTTTTGCAAAAAAACCAAGACTGCAATCCTTACCTCTTATCGGTAAAGACAACTTGTTGCGATAATTATATTGCTTGTTTGAGGGTACAACTTCGTCAATAATAAGGTCTGTTTTTAGTTGTTTTTTTAAGGTGTTAAGCAGCGATTCTTTTTTAAAATTTAACTGCTCTTTATATTCAATATGCTGCAAATCACAGCCGCCGCACTTAGCGTAATACGGGCACGGTGCTTCAACACGACTATCTGCGTTATTAAGTATTTTATCGACTATACCGAAGCAATAATCGTTGCGGGCAAATATAATTTTTGCTCTTACCTTTTCGCCTTTTATTGTTTGCTTTATAAAGACTGGTATCCCCTCGACACGGGCAACTCCTTCACCCTCGTAACCATAGCCCTCGATAACAGCTTCAATAAAGTCATTTTTTTCTAAAATCAACTCTTTGTTTTTTTTATTGTTTGCCATTAGTTTTTATCCTCAAGAACCTTATGCGGCTTGTCCGCATTTGCTGTCAATAGTTTGTATAGCTCCTGCGACGAGGATATTTCGGTTAACAAATTTTCGCACTCAGTCAGTGCTTCCTTTTTTGCTTTGTCGGATAAATTTGTTTTTATGGCTTTTATCATGATATTTTTTGGAGAGTGGTCAAAGTCGATAAACTCTATAAGCTTTGTCTTGTAGCCCGAATAAGTCAAAAGCGAGGCTCTGACTGCATCAGTCATAAGCGCGCTTATACGCTCTTTTATTATACCGTGGCGGTTGAGGATATTATAGCTTTTTGAATAGAACTTTTCGTTAATCTCATGCTGGCAGCACGGCACAGCAAGTATAATCTCCGTATCATTTTTGATTGCATTATATAACGCATAGTCTGTTGCTTTGTCGCAAGCATGCAGACTTATCATCATATCATAACCTTTTAAGTCAGCAGTTTTTAAGTTGCCGCTGACAAAATTCATTTTTTTGTAACCGTATTTTTTAGCTGTTTCTTGCAGTTTTTTTACTACATCGTCTTTTAGGTCTATACCTGTTATGCTTGTGTCGATACCAAGATTAGAAGTCAAATAGTCATATACCGCAAAAGAAAGATATGCCTTGCCGCACCCGCTATCAATAATTTTTATGCTATCGCCTTTTGTAATTTTTTTCTCTTTTAAAGTATCCGCTATTATTTGAATAAACCTGTCTATCTGCACAAACTTATCATGCATACCGTTCTTTATTTTGGAATCCTTGTCGGTAATGCCCAAATCAAAAAGCACAGGCAAGGACGGGCTTATCAAATAGTTTTTTTCGTCACTTTTTTGTATTCTGTCATTTTTGATGCTGTTAAACAGCAGCGTACCTTTCTTTGTACACTTGAATGAATATGTTATGCCCTCCGTTATAACGGTAAGATTAGACGGATTTTGTAATAACTCTGTTATATGCTCTTTAGCTTTTTCAAGTTCGTAGTTTGTATGAAATGCCTTGTTGTTTTTTATTTGTTCAAACTGGATATTCGGTTTGCCTCCGACCAAAATCAATCTGCCGCTAAAAGCTATATCACCGCTAAAGGTCAACTTTATCAGTTTAGAAAAATCTATCTGATTAAGTAAGTCCAAATTATTTTTCATCGCCTTGCTTCCTTTATTGCCCGTTCGACATCACGCTTCATATCTTTTTCCCTTAATGAATCGCGCTTGTCGTGCAGTTGTTTACCTTTTGCAAGTCCTATCTCTACCTTTACATACCTGCCCAAAAAATATATTTGAGTCGGAACCAATGTATAACCTTTAGTCTTTATCTTACCTGCAATTTTGTCAATTTCGTGCCTGGATAATAAAAGCTTACGGTTACGTCTAGGATCAGCATTAAATGCAGAGCCTTTTTCATACGGTGCAACCTGACAATTTTTGAGCCATGCCTCGCCTTTATCTATTTGGCAAAAGCTATCCCTAAGGTTGACATTGCCAAGTTTTATAGACTTTACCTCGTTTCCCTCCAGCACTATGCCCGCCTCAAAAGTCTCTTCGATAAAATAATCAAAGTAGGCTTTTTTGTTTTTATCAATAATTTTTCTTGTCATAAAACTCGTCTCCGTAAAAATGCAAAAGTACACCGTATACTACTTGCCTACACAAAACCTCGAAAAAATCTCGTTTACAATCTCATCTGATGCAGTTTTGCCCGTAACTCTGCCAAGTACCCTAAAGCTCTCGTCAAGGTCAGACACTATACAATCCAGCGTAACCACAAATAAATTTTCTTTAGCGTTTAGTAACGCATTATAAGCTTCCTTTACTGCATTATAGTGCCTTGCATTATTAAGCATCGCCCCGCCTGCAAAAAGCTTTTCGCCGCCCGCAAGCTCTAGCATAATATCTTTTAATTTGTCAATATTAGTTTTTTTGAGCGCGCTTATATATATTTTGTTTTTATCGGTTGCGTTTGATAAATTTTGCTTTTTTACTTCTTCATTAGCCGTATCCACTTTATTTATCACATATATAACACGCTTGCCGGCAAAAATTTTATCCTCTTTTTCTGTCTTGTTTATATTTTCGTCTTTACCGTATTCCATTACTTTTAATATAATATCGGCATTTTTTATCGCATCAAGACTTCGTTTTATTCCAAGTTGTTCTATCAAGTCGCCTGTCTCTCTAAGCCCTGCCGTGTCGGTCAAAACAAATTTTAGCCCCTTATAAAAAAAGTATTCCTCAACCGTATCCCGTGTTGTTCCCTCAATATCAGTAACTATCGCGCGGTCATATCCCAAAAGGCTGTTTAAAAGCATTGATTTTCCCGCATTCGGCTCACCAGCGATAACAACCCTTATGCCTTCCTTTACAATCCTGCCCTCGTCATAACTAGCCAATAATGTTTCAAGATTATTAAGAGTACTTTCTAAAAACTTATTTATATCCGCCTTTGTCTCTTCCTCAATTCCTTCTTCCGGATAATCTATTGCGGCAGCAGCAGCGGCAGTCATACTAATAATGCTGTCTTGTATATCTGTTATCTTTTTACTAAGCTCTCCTTTTAGCGATATAAATGCCGCATTAACCTGTGCCTCGCTTTCGGAATTAATAAGGTCAATTACACTTTCTGCCTCTGTAAGAGTAATCCTGCCATTTAAAAATGCACGCTTTGTAAATTCCCCGCTCAATGCATGAGAGCATCCCTTCTCTATCAACGAACGCAAAATCTCTTCTTTTATAAAGCTGCTGCCGTGACAATGGATTTCTACCACATCTTCGCCGGTATAACTTTTTGGCCCTTTAAAATAAACAACCATTACCTCATCTTTTATTTTACCGGTTTCTGCTGTCCCTAAATAAAAGACTCTTGGCTCTAAATTTTGTTCCTTTACTTTTACAATAGAAAAAGTTATATCAAAAGCTTTTTTGCCCGATACGCGTATTATAGCTATTCCGCCTATTCCTGATGCCGTAGCTATCGCTGCTATTGTCTTGTCGTTTTGATTAATCACTTTTTTCCTTTATTCTATAACGGTTTTGTGCGGGGCTTGTTCCCTGCTCGCGGATATTGTTTTGGCGTTGGCTTTACTTTTTTTATGTGTAATAAAAAGCGTTCCTGTTCTACCTCTTCTAATTCTAATTTATAATCCGTTACTTTGTCCAGCTTTGCACCCAAAGTTTCTAAAGCTTTTTTAGAATTATCCATTTCGTCCTTATATCCGCTACCCTTGTACGCAATAAGATAACCGTTTTCTTTTACAAACGGCAAGGTATATTCGCACAAAATATTAAGCGGTGCAACTGCCCTTGCCACAGCATAATCATACAAAACATCTTTTTTTAAGTCCTCTGCCCTTGCATGCAGATTTCTAATATTTTTTAGTCCTAAACATTTTTTTACTTCTTCTAAAAATACTATTCTTTTATTTAAGCTGTCCACTAAAGTAAAATTTACATCTTCTCTAATTATTGCAAGTGGTATCGAAGGAAATCCCGCACCAGTTCCTATATCTATAACATGACCGTTTATAATCATTACTGACGACAAGCTGTCAATATAATGTTTAATATAAATTTCTTTTTTATCCGTAATAGCAGTAAGATTAATTTTTTCGTTATACTCAAGCAAAAGATTTGTGTATAACGAAAATTTTTCTAAAATATTATCTATATCAAAAGGTATATCACTGTTTACTGATAATATTTTCTTAGTATTTAAAATAAAGTCTCTAAAAAAATCCATTTTTGCCTTTAGTGTATGTTATTATATTATTATAATTTAGTAGTAGTAGTAGTTATAGTGACTGTACAAATGTGTAATATTATATATGTTGTATATTGTAAAGCTTTTAATTACTATATTTTGAGGTTTTAACTAATTTAGTTTTGTGGATAAAAACTAAAAGTTATTAAAAATTATCCACACTTATCCACAATTAATATATAAAATCATATTAAAACACAATATTAAATAAATTTATTATTACTTTATAAAAAGTTATCCACAGAGTTATCCACAATGTGGATAAAGTTTTTAGTGTAAATATTGTGGATAAAAACGCTTAAAAAACTATTAAACTAACCAAAAATAAAGATTAAAAATATGCCTGACAGGGTGTTTGGTACTACTTTGTATACCATTTTGCCCAAAATATAATCAGTTTTTGCATAACTGTAATACCTAGAATCTTTAGAATCGTTACGGTTATCACCCATAAAAAGAACACAGTCTTTCGGGACAGTAAATATAGTATTTTCGGTATCGCTAGGATTATAAAAAGCAAAGTGTTTTTCGAACGAGTCGGAGGCTTTCATATTTTCTAAAATGTAAGGCTCCGGTAATCGATCAAACTTACCGTCAGAATCTTTTTTGTAGATATGGACAAAACCGCCTGACCTATAAAAATAAAACTGTTCACCCTCAGTTGCGATAACTCTTTTTATAAGCCGTATATAACCGCCGGGTTCGTTTTCGTCCGGCTGGTCAAGGACAATGATGTCACCGTATTTATACTCGACGGAATAATTAGTAATAAGCAATCTGTCACCGTCATCAAGTGTATCATACATGCTAGTACCCATGACAGTACACATCTGAAAAAAACAAACAACTAACAATAAAATAACCATAAATATAGCTATAACTACCAACAAAATATCGGTAGCAGAGTTTGGCTCACGGGAACCGAGCAAACGGTTTTTAAATTTTATTTTTGTATAATCGTCCATTATAATTTAGATATGAAAATAAAAGAAAAAATATGCAGGTCCAACTTTTTTCTTTATAGCGTAATAAGGAAGTATTAAAAAGTTTAAACCCAAAGCATAGAGTTTACCAAAAAAGTAGAACTTCCTGATATTTCAAATGTAATAATTTTACTCCATGAGTTCAAAACCTTTTCTCTGCATTTAAAGTCTGATAGTGACAAAGTTATTTTTGACCAATTAGACAAAGGCGAAACATTGGTTTCGGCAACATATTTATTAAAGCCGTCTGAACTTTTAATACTAAACGACAAAGTTTGCTCTTGCGGCGAATATATAATAAGTTGCAAAGAATTATCATCCTTGCCCGTATATAGCTTGTCAGCAAGTACAAATGTAGTAAGGTGCAATGTAGAGCTGGTTACGCCCGTAATCGAAAAAGGACCTTCCTGCATAGAAGTGCAGTCATTTGCAGAGCTTGCATCAAGCACCAGCCATTCGCTTGTATCCATATCACTGTCATAGATACGGCGTTTTTGTGTAAACGGCGCTGCTTCAACGCCAAGCGAAGCGGGTATAACCTCGGAAAGTTGACTGGATATACTAATGCCATTTTTATAGCTGACATTTACAAAAGCAAAAACAGGCTCTGACGAAGAATAAACAGTAACCTTTGCCAAATATTCACCCTCGCCTACCATTTCGGACGGCTGGCGGTGCCAGTTGCGGTAAGCGCTTATTTTTTGGTGATGCGCAATAAAAAACTTGACGCTCTGTATATTATCGGGGTCAGATACATTAATATTGTAATACAGTGATTTTTGACTGCACTTAGCATTAAGCTTAGGAGTTTTTGGCAACTCTAATCCCTCAAATGCAGAATCAAAGAACAGTAAAATATTACCGCTTTGTTCGGGGTTGATTATCCTGTCGCACTTTTCGCTGACAGAAAACAAAGCCATGTCATCGGGACAAGCGTCAAACAACTCGTCAAGACGGTCAAGCGATGAATTTTGTTCATTAGACGCAGTTTGAATAAACACAGGGTTTTTGATAAACGGAGCATAGCTCATTTCGTCAAAAGCTGCAATAAACGACAACAACTCATTGTCCGGCTCGTCAGGCTTCGTGACAAAGCTGCCCGAGAACTGAGTAGCACCGCAAACAAGTGTGTCGGCAAAAAAAGAAGTAGTAAATACTTGATGCGAGCCTTCACCTACGCCAAGCATACCAATCCTGCTATAACCTGCATTTTCCAAGAAAGTAATACTACGCAGAGCAATAACCGACCAAATATAACGGCAAGAGCTTTTTATTTCCTCACGAATTTCGTTAACACAACCAGTGTTAGAAAAATAGTTCAAGTGGCTCAAGGTCTTTGGATAAATAGTACATCTTTTTGACGAAGGAGCCTCACCAGCATAGTCTACAACCAAAACTGAATAACCCTTTGACAAAAATTTATTGCAGTCAAAGCCGTCAACACCGTTTGTTATATCGTCCATAACAAGCACCGCACAGCCGTTAGAATTTTGCGGAACAACATGTTTTGCATAAATCCGTATAAACCCGCCCAAAGGCGAATCACCGCTAAAATAAACATAAGAAACCTTATGTCCGCCCTGCTCACAAGACGATACAACACTTGCATTAAGCTCGGATGCCTTGCGGTCATAATCTTTCCACAACGCTAAAGGAGTATAAATCATAAAACAATACTACTCCAAAACAAGCATTTTGTCAAACAAAAAACCCTAAATGCAATAATAGCCGAATAATAGCCGATACAGTGTAAATGCCAATAGCGGATACATCGCTGTGATGGACTTGTTGTTAGTTTTCCAGTCCGAATAAATAGTCGATTGAAACGCCGTAAAATTTTTTAGGAACACTTTGTTCCATGTTAAGTTTTTTGAAATAATATGTTATATACTGTTTATATCTGTATGATATGATACAAAGGAATTACAAAAAAGGAGTTATTTATATGGAAGAAAAAAAAGAAAACAACGGCAAAAGATGTTACGCCTGCGGAAGCTATGACTGTTATTACACAAAAGGATATATGCGTTTTAACAGAGAGAAAGTAGGCTATTGCAACAAGCATAGGAATATAACAGCAAATCAAGCAACTTGCGAAAATTGGAGAAATAATCAATTCCGTAGTCGAAGATTGAGTACTCTTTCGGTCAAAGTGTTGAATGAAACAATAGCAAACTTATCAGAAGTAACAAATATTATAACAGAGGATATAGAAAATAAGCATATACATTATTTGGCACGGGAACGGCTAGAGAAAAAATTGGATGAGATAGAAAAAGAACTTAAAAAGGAAGATTAGAATAATCAAGGAATTCACTTATTTTGCATAAAAAAGCTATCCCAAATTTATGTGCGACGATTTTTTAATAAGTTTAAAGCCTGCCACATCAAAAGCTTTTTTGATAAACGGATTGTTCATTATTATTTTGTGAATAAAGCTGTTCTCGTAATTTAAAAACATTGAGGCGGTTATGCCCTTATCTATTCCGTAATAATTAGAGCTTATCCAGCCCTCGTCCAGATTAAAAGCGTCCTTTAGTCCGTATTCGCCCGAAAGACCGGGTATTGAATAATAATGTATAAGCGCTTTTGTGCAAATGTCAGGAGCAAAAATCATACTGCCCAAAGCCCCGCACGGAGCAATAGTGCCGTGTGCTTTATCGGGCGCGACTTTGTTATCGCACGGAGGCGCGCCAATCTCTCCCTTATATCCCTGCGAGGTTTCGCAGGAAGTTCTGCCCCAACTGTTTTCGCCGTAAGATTTAGAATCGCTTTTACGGTCAATACAGTATTGTCTTGCGGCATATGTAGCTTTGGCGGAGTTATCGAACCAGTTAACTCCAAGGCTGTCTAACTTATCTTTAAAGTCAATAAAAGTATGCGAAAACTGATGAACAAACAGCGTATTAGAATATGAATAAATAAACTCGTGTCCGCCGTAAGAACCAACACGGCGGTCAAAAGTATAATAAGCTTCCTTGCCTATCGGATATGTCGGACTGCCCATGCCCAAAAAATACATCATAAGTTGTTCGGCATAATTAACCCACTTAGAACCAAATCCACCGCGGAACTCACGGTATGACATGTGAAAAATGTTTGTTTCGGCATCTAAAAAGAATTGCCAGTTAGCCCTGCCGTACAATTCATAAGCCTTTTTTTGGATATCGCCGCCATAAAAATCCCCGGCAAACAAAACGCCCAAAAATAATATCGCCGAGTCAATAGTCGAAAACTCCGATTGCGGCATTGCCTCACCTGTGCTTGAGTTGTAAAAATGCCGTAAAAAACCATTAAAATTTTCCAGCCCCAAAAGAGTATCCAGTGTTTTAGTAATATGCGCTTTGACTTGCGCTTTGTCAAACATCCCCTTTTCGCCTCCTGCGATTATTGCAGGCAAGCCAAATCCAACGGATGCTATACTGCAACGCTCGGGCGAGGTCGGAAACTTGTCGGGGATAAGTCCCCAGCCTTTTTCGGTGCGTGCAGAAGTTTCCCAAAAAAAGCGGATACATCCCTCCAACTCCTTTTCAAAAAGCAATTTTCCAATATCGTTTTGTGTAGTGTTTTCCATACAAATTCTCCTTATAGCATAGCTAATAAAAACCTGTCTCGTTTTTTATAAACCAGTTTTATAAAAATGGCAAGTTTATAGGTGTGGGCAATAGAGTGGTTATAAGATTTATGGAGTGGCACAGAGTGGTGTTCAGACGGGCAACAGTTGGCATCTTGACGCGCCGGAGTGTATCTTTTATACTCGACTAGCGCAAAATGCCAAGTTGTAGCCAATCCAAATAATAATACATAAACATTTATTATTATTTGGATTTTATCAAACGCCACTATTGTGTCCACTTCTAAGTTTATAGCAAGCTATCTAAAATAGCATACTATTTATATAATTTTAGCATGTAGATATTTGAATAGTCAATACTAAAGGTAAACTTGACTACAAAAAACAATAATTGTATACTTTAACAACAATTGTATACTTATATATAAAAATATAATTTTGCCTAACAAATAATGTTTTAAAAAGACTTATTAGTAGATTGATTATTTGCCAAAGAGGAGATAAAACAAAACAATGGACAAAGAGTTGCACGATTTATTGTGCGGGCAGATTGACAAGCTTTATAAGTTTGCGTATAACCGGTTGCGCGATACTTATAAGGCGGAGGAGTTGGCTCAAGAAATTGTTTTGGCGGCGATACGCTGCTACGACAGGCTGGCTGACAAAAAAAAGATTCTGCCGTGGCTGTGGGGCGTGGCGCGCAATGTATACATGCGAACACTAAAGCCCAAAAGAGAGTTTGCTGCAGAGCAAAGCTTTATTATTTATGCAAGCGGCTTCAGTATTGAGACCACAGAGAGCGAGTACATAAAAAGTGAGGAGGCAGAAAAGCTTTGGCGTGCCGTCTCTTACCTGGCAAAAAGTTACCGTGATGTTGCGGTTATGTATTATGTAGACGAGAAGAGCTACAAACAAATCGCACAAGAACTGTCTATACCGTTATCCTCTGTAAAATGGCGGCTTAATCAATCAAAAAAACAGATAAAAGAGGAGTTAGAAATTATGGATAATACAAACAAAGGCTATAAAGCCAAGGAACTATATTTGAGTATTGGCAGAAGCGTGCAAAGGAATTGTTTTAGCGAGGAACCGCAAGTAACACTAAACACGCTATTGGCAAAAAACATTGCGCTTGCTGCATACGAAAAGCCCGTTACAGTAACGCAAATATCATCGCTTTTGGCCACCCCTGCCGACTATGTAGAGGATACAATAGCAAGAATGGTCAATGTACAAGCTTTAGAAAAGACAGGCAACAAGTACCAAACAACCTTTCCGATACTAAGCAAAGAACAATTATCGGATATCCATGACGGTAACTTTGCCGTTTCTAAAAGCGGAGCGGTCAAAATATTCGAGGCATTACTGGATTTGAAAACCGATATACAAACCCTGGGATTTTGCAACTGTGACAAGCCGTATGACAGCCTGTTGTTGATGCTGATTACAACCATAGACCTAGAAACAAAGGACAATATATACGATTCGGACCGGCTGCCGTTCAAAAACACCGATATGTCATGGCATATTATAGGGAGTACAGAAAAATTTCCCGAAAGAACATACGGGATAGATTATGGCAGTATGGTAAGTCAAGGCAAAATTGCAACTGAATACTTTTCGGGCACAGGCAAATTTAACAACTATTATAACGGACGCGCGGCGCTGCCGACTTTTCAAAAAATTTATCAGGGCGAAAATATTGACAACGAAGCGGACAAACAACATTTAGCTGAACTTATTGAAGCGGGCAAAATCAAAAAAGACGGAAACAAATACAAAGTCCAATCTCCCGTCTTTGACGAAAGCAAGAATGAATACAAAAAACTTATAGAAGCCCTAGCCCCGGCAATCGAATTATCAAATGCACTCCAAGCCAAAATCAACGCCCGTTCACAAGAAACAGTCGCCAAATACATAGCAAAAAGGCACGACCCCCACGACTTTTTTGGCAAAGCCTGCGCCAACAACCAAGTAAGAATAGCCCTGTACGATATACTGACCAAAAGACTGGAAGTAACAAAAGACATGTGCTGGTGGTTTGTTTTTAAATAACGCCTACAATAAAACTTTAATTTAATCAAAAATACATAAATAACAACAAAATAACTATAGGGAATGACACAGCGGTCACTCCCTAAATTTTTTAAAATTAAATTATGTTGCTACAATCAAAGAATTAAAAAAATTCCAAATCACTTTTTCACATAAGCCATATTAAGCGGTTGATCTGTAACAGTACCCGAAAAGGAAGAATATTCAAATTCGTAGCTAGAAAAAGTTGAGTAGGCTTTATCCATTTCATAATATAATCGCTCAGGTAATTTTGCAAGAAGGTCTATGTTGACAGTTTTAGTAGCTACAATTTCGCCTTTATATAATATTTTTATATCAAATGTCAAATCTTCAATCCAATAATCCGAAGTGTTCATAATGTTAAGACTCAAAGTGAACTGAGTTATATAGTTTGCATATCCCCAATAAAATTGTAAATGGTCGGTATAGTTTTGGTCAGTGAACTCAATTATTTGTGGTGATTCGCCTGTCGAATCTTTTTCTCTTTTTTTTGAATATAGATAACCTATTATCGATGAGCCAATAATTATTGCAAGTGCTGTTATCAAAATAAAGCATGAAACCCTATTGGATTTTTTGTAAGTCGATGTTTTACTTGAATAGGTGCGTGATTTATTGCCGGAAAAATTACTATCTATACTAAAAGTCGGACGAGTGCGGTTATCGGATGAGAAATTGTTATCGCTAAAAAGCAGATTATTTGTCAAGTTATATTTTTCTACAAGTTTGTTATAATACGACGGCTCTATAAACTTAATGTAATTTAGCCTACCGATAATCTTTTTTTTGTTACCCTTGCTTTTTGTTATATAATCGTATAGTTGTTTTTTGATTGCCGAACATACCGTTTGCCGACTGTCAGATTATTCGACGGAGTGACAGTAATGCCGGTTACCCTTTTTGGTGTTTTTTGGTTGTAGTTGCGTGTCTTTTTTTCGTTGAGAGCAAAGCGTATATCTCTCAAGCTGTTAACCAGCTCGCTTTTTAGCGTATCGGGCAGCGGACTGTCAGAAGAAAAAACCAAATCGTCCGCGTACCTTGTATAATTTACAGACTTAATCTTGCGCGCTATATCCTTATCAAAATTGTGCATAATACGGTTTGCAATAAACGACGAAGAATATGCCCCTACAGGCAAAGCGTCATTAAGTGAACAAATCCGCCAAAAAAGCTTGACATCTGAATAACCGTATTTATCCGAAAGCAAGCGTTCAAAGTGCCAAAACTTTATACTGCCAAAAAAGTCCTTGATATCGTAGCGGGCAAGGAATTTAGAATTTTTGTGGACCTGAGCATTTTTTAAAATACTGCAACCCTTTTCATAAGCCATCGAATGTGGCGAAACAGGATACTTGGATAATACTTCTCTTACGACAATTGCTTGCAACTTTTGCAAAATTTCTGACGGCTGATAAACTGTACGCACCTTACCCTTTGTTTTTTGAGTATGTACTTTATAATTTTTTATGCCCGCAGACAAAAAATCGGACAACTCCGAATGCGACATGTTTGTTTCTTTGTATATAAAATCAACAGAAAACATAAAAATAGAAGTCCTTTATGTATGTTTACGATAAAAGTATAATAAAAAAGGTGTCTTGCGCCACTTCCCTCGCATGAGGCTCGGCTTTTTTCGTGCTAACATTAGGTTTTTTCGATTCTTATTATTGATATTTCCTATAGCATAAAAAAGGTGTCTTGCGCCACTTCCCTCGCATGAGGCTCGGCTTTTTTCGTGCTAACATTAGGTTTATCGATTCTTATTATCGATAATTTCCTATAGCATAAAAAAGGTGTCTTGCGCCACTTCCCTCGCATGAGGCTCGGCTTTTTTCGTGCTAACATTAGGTTTATCGATTCTTATTATCGATAATTTCCTATAGCATAAAAAAAGGTTTCTACAAAACCGTGTATACGGTTTTAAAATTTCGCAACACTTGCGCGCCTCTCTTACAAAAGGCTAACTCAAAACGAGTAAATTTACTAGAAACCTACATTCATTATAAAATACAGCATCTATTTTGTCAATACTTTTTGTATATTTTAACAAAATTATTGCTTTCTGAATACCACAATTTTTTTATTGACAAAATATAAAAAACTAATTATAATCATAATGTTGTTCCTAGTGAACATCGATTACTCTTTTGTTTTACAAAAAGGGTAGTCGCTTCCCCGAGGTGTAGCGCAGTTTGGTAGCGCACTTGGTTAGGGACCAAGGGGTCGTCAGTTCAAGTCTGGTCACCTCGACCAGCGGCGAGCCGCCGCAGGCAATAAAGGATACTGTTTTAAGTATCCTTTTTGTTTTGGTATTTTGTTAAGACTTGCGGACACTTTTTTTGTACCCAAAACACATATACAGGGACTTGATGCAAAAAACCTGTGTGCAAGGACAAGAAAAACAAATAAAATATGAATACTAGACAATAATAAAAAGGTCTTTTATCTATATCTACTAACGGTAGAGTGTGTTTTTTGGAGAGTAGAGCGAGAGGAAAAATTGTAGCTTGACCTTGAGCAGTTTTTATGTATATAATTTTTGTAATAGCAGCATAATTAAATAATAATAATTTTAGTTGCAATATAAAATTTTGGAAGGTAAAAATGGACGATACTAAGACATTTACTTTAGATAAAACGAGGAATTTGCCTAACTATACGAAAGGCGAAGAGCTTTTTAATATGATTACGCATATAACGGGCGGAGCTTTCGGTTTGCTTATTCTTATTTTGTGCCTTACGGTTTCTGTTCGGAATGATACACCAAACGGCGTTGCCGGTTCGCTAGTTTTTGGAATTTCGGCAATGCTTTTGTATACTGTTTCCTCGATATATCACGGATTACGGGCACAGAAAGCAAAGAAAGTATTTCAAGTGCTTGACCATTGTACGATATATTGCTTGATAGCCGGAACATACACACCGCTGTTGATAACGGGACTTGTGTCAGTCAATCCGGTTGCCGGATATATTTATTTTGGCGTGGAGTGGCTACTTGCAGCGATTGCAATAACATTTACGGCTATTGACATGAAAAAGTTTAGCATTTTTTCGATGTTTTGTTATATTGCACTGGGCTGGGGTGCAATACTGTTTGCGCCTTTATTTATAGAGGCCCTTACGCTAAGCGGGATGATGCTTGTTATTGCGGGAGGGATTGCATATACGGTGGGGGCCGTGATGTACGGTGTAGGTAAAAAGAAAAAGTACTTCCATTCTATATTTCACCTTTTTTGCCTTTTAGGAACACTTTTTCACTTTTTAGCGGTCGGACTCTACTGTTTATAATCAGGAGTTATATGTACGAGGATATAAACAGCTTTTACAACTTTTTTTAGGGACCAAGGGGTCGTCAGTTCAAGCCTGGTCACCTCGACCATATAAATTAAGCATCTAATTATTCTTTTACCTGGATGCTTTTTTTTATTATCAAAACCACAATATGCAAGGGATAGCGCGGTTTTTGGTGCTTACGGCGTTATGCTTATTGGCGGAAGTTACAAAGGCCTGCAATACACCTCTTCTTCCCACATAATTTCACCCGTCTGTAAAAAGCTAAGATTTTTTATCAGCTCTTTCATAGTCTTATTTTCAGTTACAACACTTGTGTAAAAATTTACCTGCCCCAGTTCCTTTTTTAACTTTTCAAGCAAAGCTATGAGGGCTTGCCTCCCATAGCCATTTCCTTGATGTTTCTCGTCAATCATAAGCCTCGACAATTCCCAACGCTTAGTTTCAGGATCTATGTCATACATCAGAAAACCTACCATATCACCAGCATTATAAATACACATGGGATACAGATTTTCCTCAAACCTTGATAAAAGAATTGATTCATAATTTGGAGCCACAAAATCTTCTTGCTCCTTCGATACGCAAAGCTCAATACATTTTCCCCAATTATCTTTATCTACAGGCACTAATTGAATGTTCATCATTAATCTCCTAAAAACTACACGCCATACTAGCTTAGACTGGCTAGCGCAGAAAATAACGATACGACGCATAGCCCAAGTATAGCATAAATCCTTGCCGGAGTACACTATATTTCTATATTTTAATTCCTTCAGCGAATTATCGAGGCTGAGAGATGGATGCTAGCTATAATAGAAAAAGTCTTGGCAAATTGCAAATTGGAAAAAAGACTTTAATTATGTGCAAGCCCACAAAATATCAAAAAGGGCACTAATTAAGTGTACTTTTTGCTTTTTTATTAGTCGTCATAGTTTATGCCCTCTACTACCACATACTGTCTAAGCGTTTCGCTTTGGCAGGCGATAGGATAAAATTTGCAAGGGCATAATAATTTATCGTTCACGCCCGACGAGATAATCTATTGAAACATCAAGACATGAAGCAAGTTTTTCAAGAGTTAAAATGTGTGGAATGACACCTTTTTTCCATTTCGAAATAGTGGAATCTTCTATTTGAGCTTTCTTTACCAATCTATATCGTGAAACACCGCGTTCTTTCATAACTTCCCGTAAACGGTCGTAAAACGGCGGACATTCTTTTGGAATAAAATCTAGTACGGTTTCAGAACGCCCAACAAGAAAGTCAATAGAACATTCAAGACAATTAACAAGTTTAATGAGTTTATCAAGATATATTAAATATTTATCGCGTTTCCAATCATATACGGTCTTGAGGCTAACATCGATTTTTTCGGATAAGGTTTCTGCGCTTAAATTAAGGTCATCCATTCGCTCGGATAGTCTTTCGCCAAGTTTCGACACAAAAGCCATAAATAAATCCTCCTTATACATAATATTCTCCGTCCTAAACCTTAAAAAATCTCGACATTGAGGTTGCGGACGGATATAATATAAGTATCGGTAATCGCGAGTGCCGATAAACTTAAAAATCAAAAGGAGGTTTTAATCTATGTCAGTTAAGGATTTTGTTTCAATGCTTCAATGCTGTATACAAGAGGAGTTTATTGCAATAAGTGAAACAATAGAAAATGTCATCCGTGTTCGGTTTGTCGACGGAAAGCTTATTAATATTATAGTCACTGAATAAGGGGAAACAAAATGGATACGACATTATAGTTTTGTCGTATCCATTTTGCTTATTTGTTCCATATCCCGCCCGGTCCGGATACTGGTTACATAATTATCTATACCGCTATTTGTCAGGGCGAATTCGTCTAGTTCTTTTATCAGCAGCCAGTTTGTCGGCTGCTTGTTTTCTTTTGGTTTGGTTCTGACCAGCGTCCAGTTCCCCTTTAAGCGTTTGCCGTAAAGTGTGAATTTTAGCGAGTGGTTTTGTAAATTTTCATAAAAAGTGGGTTGAGGTTCCCAAAAGCCCTCATCCCAGAGCATTACCGTGCCGCCGCCGTACTCGCCTTTTGGTATTGTCCCTTCAAAGTTGCGATATTCCAGCGGATGGTCCTCGACATGGACAGCCAATCTTTTATCCTTTGGATTGTACGAGGGCCCCTTTGGCACTGCCCAGCTAAGTAATACCCCTTCCCACTCCAGCCTAAAGTCATAGTGGTCACGGCTTGCTATATGATGCTGGACCACAAAACGGCGTTTTGCGGGATTGTTTTGTGGTTTTTCTGCCTTGCCTTTTGGTTCTTTGGTTTTGGCAAAGTTCCTTTTTTTGTTGTAGGTATCCATTACACTATTATCTGCATTTTATATAAAATTAAATTTGTGTTTTAAAAGTATATCTGTTATAATCTATTTATGCAAAAATTTTATAAGGGGTAAATGCTGATTATGATGAATAAGCTCAGAGAGCAAAAAAAGCATTTTGAGCGACTCGAATCGCTCAAAACCAAGGTCTACACTGATGTTGCGGACTTGGAGGTTTTGTATTCGAGGACAGATGAGCCGGTGGCGTTAGAGGACATTGACAGGCTGGAGTTTTCGCCTATTTGGCGGGATGTGGACTGGGGTCCTCACTTTTCGGCGGCTTGGTTTAAGGTAAACGGGGTTATACCAAAAGAGCTTGACGGCAAGTCAGCTGTTGTGCGGCTTGATATCGACGGCGAAGGCTTGTACTATAAGAACGGTGTGCCCGAAAATGCCGTTACTAATGTTATGAACGATGTTGACAGGCTTCAGCCCAGCGGCGGCAAATCGGTGCTTGACTTAGGAATTGTAAAGACAGGCGAGAAAATCGAGATGCTTGTTGACGGCGGATATAACAATCTTTGGGGTAGTGCAAGGTTTCAGTATGCAAAGCTAAGCTTGTTGCGTGCGGATATCCGTGATTTTTATTATGATTATTTGACTGCAGTTTTTTTAAAGCTTGCGGTTGATGACAACGCCCGCAAAGACCATATCGAGGCTTTGCTTGACAAGGGCTACGAGCTTTTGGGTGACTTTAGCACTAAGAGTGTTAGTGCGGCAAGAGCAGTTTTTGAGCCGGAATTTAACGACGAAGCTTCAAAAGACGCTCAAGCAGAGTTTATGTTTACGGCAGTAGGTCACGGGCATTTGGACCTTGCTTGGTTGTGGCCTGTAAGAGAAACCCGCCGTAAATCTACAAGGACTTTTGCAATCCAGTTGTCTAATACCGACAGATATCCCGGTTATGTGTTTGGCTCTAGCCAGCCCGAGCAGTTCGCATACATAAAAGAGCGGTTTCCCGAGCAGTTTGAGCGCATCAAGCAAAAGGTAAAGGACGGACAAATTGAGCTTCAGGGCGCGATGTGGGTTGAGAGCGATACTAACCTTGTTGCGGGCGAAGCGTTGATAAGACAGCTTTATTACGGCAAAAAGTTTTTCCGTGACGAGTTTGACGAGAACATGAAAATTTGCTGGCTACCGGATGTTTTTGGCTACAACGGCAACTTGCCGCAAATTTTGGCAAAGAGCGGCGTGCCCTACTTTATGACGATAAAGTTGTCATGGAACGAACATAATAAATTTCCTCACCGCACATTTAATTGGCAGGGTATTGACGGAAGCAATGTGCTTGTGCATATGCCGCCTGCCGAAAATTATAATTCGGACGGCACTCCGCTTTGTCTAAAGCATGCGGTTAATAATTTGCCCGAAAAAGATGTTTTGAACGAGTCGCTATTCCTGTTTGGTATCGGTGACGGTGGCGGCGGACCAGGCGAAGCGCATATCGAAATGCTAAAGCGTCAACAAAAAGTTAAAAATGCTCCGCGGGTAAGGTTCGAGCGCGCAGTTGACTTTTTTGAAAGACTTAACCTAAAAAAAGATAAGCTGAAAACCTATAAGGGCGAGCTTTATCTCGAAAAGCATCAAGGCACATATACAACACAAGGACTTACTAAAAAGCTTAACCGCAAAACCGAATACGCATTGTGTGACTTGGAGGGCTTGTGCGCCTACGCTTATACGCAAGGCATTGAGTACGACCACGAATTCTTTGACAAGACATGGAAAGAAGTTTTGTTATATCACTTTCACGATATTATTCCGGGTTCGTCTATTGAGCGGGTTTATAAGGAATGCAACGAACGCTATCAAATTATTTTGGGCGAGATTGCAAAACGCCGCCGTGCAGTCCTAAAGCAACTTGCGGGCAAGGCGGATAACGCGACTACCCTATTTAATCCCGCACCTTACGAGCGTAAGGAATTTGTAAAGCTGGACGGTAAATGGAATAGAGTTGAGGCAAAAGCGCGTGCGGGCGCAAAGGCAATCGAAGTTAGCGAAAAAGAGAAATTTAGCGTCGCCTATAATGCAGACACTATCGAGAACGATGTTCTAAAAGCAGTGTTTAACAGCGACGGTGAGATTGTATCGCTTGTTGATAAAAAGAGCGGCACAGAATTTTGTAAGAGTAAACTTAATAGGCTTGTATTATATACTGACCCCAAAGTTTATTTTAATGCATGGGATATTGTGCCCGGCTACGAGAATGAGCCAAAGGTCAGCTTTATAGCGCACAAGAGCGAAACTTTTATTGACGGACCAAAAGTTGTAAGACGCAATTATTACGGCAACGGCACAACAAAGATTGTACAGGAAGTCAGCCTTACTCAAGGTCAGCCGTTTGTTGTTTTTGATACAAACTGCGACTTTAACGAAACGCACAAAATGCTTAGAGCAGACTTTTATCCAAATATCAAAAGCGATACTGTCTTATGCGATATCCAAATGGGTAGCATCAGCCGTTCGGCAAAGAACGAAACCTCGCACGAAAAAGCACAGTATGAGATTTGCGCCCACAAGTATATTGATGTTGCCGAAAATGACAAAGGCTTTACTTTGATGAATAATTGCAAATACGGACACAAAGTTAAGGATGGACTTATCAGCCTGGCATTGTTACGCTCGCCAGTCTACCCTGACCCGAATGCGGACAGACACAATCACAAGTTCTCTTATGCTATCCGTCCCCGTACCGAAAAGTACGATGCAAAGGTACTAGAGCAATCATACCTGTTCAACAAAGAATTGGTTGATGGCTGTGGCTCGATTATCCCCACTATCGCCGAAACCGACAACAAGAACATTGTCGTAGAAACAATCAAAAAATCTCAAGACTCACCCGCTGTAATTGTCAGGTTGTTTGAATCCATGGGCAAAGATGGAACCTGTTCGCTAAAGACAGCGTTCAAATACAAAAAAGCAGAGATTGTAAACTTGATTGAAGAAGGCGGCGAAAAAGTCGATGTAGAAAATCTAAAATTTACCCCGTTCGAAATTAAGACAATCAAGCTTTGGATATAGGCAATATTTAAGGCCAGAATTTATAAACACCAAAAATTAGTAATTGCCACTATCCAACAAAAATCTAAAGAATCAATTTTAATCAGAGCGCCGTTTGAGTGTTTATAGTTATACAAGAGGCTGACTATAAAACTGCACAAGCGGCGTTTTTTGTTAATTGTTAGATTTTGCACTTAATTTTTTCATGTGAAACATTTTAGGATTTTTGCATTATTTTTGATAGTTGTTATATAACAACATAATTTATCAAGAAGCGAAATTTTTACATATTTTTAGTACTTTTTATAAGCGTAAAAATAATGCAAAATATTCGCTTTTGAATTCTTTTTTGAACTTTTAGTTTATTGTTGACCAAAACAATTTTATGGTATATAATGGTATATATTTGTTACAAAATGGCGAAAAATTTATTTGAGGTGACCAAAACATATGGCTATGAAAAAAGGATTAGGCAAAGGACTTAGTGCATTGCTGTCAAGTTCGGAGGAGGAGTACGATAGCTCGTACGATCAAAGCGAGACGAAAAAACCTAAGTCAGACAACAACGGCGACCCGTCGCAGACATCAATCGAAATAGCGGTTGCACAGATTGACCCTAACATCAACCAACCACGCAAATCATTTGACGAGACCGCTATGAGTGAGCTTGTCAACAGCATTAGATTGCATGGCGTTATCTCTCCTATTATTGTTGTGCCAAACGGTGATAGATACATGATAATAGCAGGCGAACGCAGATGGCGTGCCAGCAAGAAAGCCGGACTTACAACAGTACCTGCGATAGTGCGTAATTATAGCGAACAGCAAGTAAAAGAAATATCACTTATCGAAAACTTGCAGCGCGAAGACTTGAACCCTATCGAAACTGCAAACGCAATCAAGCAACTCATGGAAGAATACAAATATACGCAAGAAGAAGTTGCGGACCGCATTGGCAAAAGCCGACCTGCAATTGCAAACACGCTAAGATTATTATCACTCTCGGATGCAGTTATTGACCTTGTTGCAGCAGGCAGGCTCTCGGCTGGACATGCAAGATGCTTGGTAGTAGTCGAAGATGAAGAGGCTCAACTAAAGCTTGCTATGAGCGGCGTTGACAACAAAGTATCGGTAAGAGAATTCGAAAAGATAGTAAAAGCATTCCTTGCACCAAAGAAAGAGAAATCCGTCGTCCAACAGAGTATAGAGCTAAAAGATTTGATAGGGCGCATGCAGCGTACATTCTCTACAAAAGTATCCGCACTGGGCAATGACAATAGAGGCAGAATATATATCGACTACTACAACCGCGACGATTTAGATAGAATAGTAGAACTGGTTGAAGTGCTAGAAAAATCAAAGTCCGACACACAAGTATAACAAAAAGAAATTCAACTATAACAGAAAACACCGCCCCCTTGCAGGGCGGTGTTTTCTTGCTGAGCGGATAGCAACAACATCTGCAAAGCCGTCTACGATAGCTTGACCATAATGAACACAATATCTGTTTTAGCGTTTCACATGAAACGGTAAACAGCGAAAATAAAGCAACTTTACCAGTATTTTACGGGTGCGCATAGCTATTTGGCAACATATTAATAATTACCCTACAACAAAACTGTTTCACGGGAAACGCGTTAAACAATTTGATTTTTTGTGAAACATTTTTTGAGCAAGTAAATTATACTATTTATCTTCTAACAAAAAGCCTGATTAAAATCTCGCCAAAGAAGTTTAACAAATAAAAAAAAGGCTAGTCTCAAGTTCCATAAAACCTTGACTCTATATTCAAAAATTTAAAATTGTAGTTCTAAAAGTTTTGAACTACTCATATAATTATCCCAATTTTAAAAAAATAATTTCGACAAAATTTAACAAAATTTTCACGCAATAGTTGAATAAACACAACTAAATCCATATATTGTTATTTCGATATATGCAAAATAACAAGACACAAAATTTAGCATCAAATTGTGCAAAGAAAAAACACACTAACTTGCTCAAAAAATTAGTGTGTTTTTGCATAAATGATGAGGGTTATTTGTCATGTCAAATTAGGCATAATCTATAATGATAAAGGCATTTTATCAAAAAATAAAAGATAATATTTAATAAACAATTTTCGCTTTTGTGTTTTTGCGTGATTGCCATGTCCCCATTAATACTTAAAATATTTTATATCCTGACAGTATTCCAAACAAAACTGTGAGACCTAACACTACAGGCTGGTGCAAAATATAAATCCAAAGGGTGTTGCGTCCGATAAAGCTCATTGGTTTTTGCCATGCTTTATTTAGCATAGGCAACATCGAGCATTTGTCGGTGTAGAGTGATTTCCCTACAAAAACACCAAGAAGGAATATTCCAGTATACGGAACTAACGCGTAGCTGTCACCGCCGTGACTTGCTTGTCCTGTAAGCACATCAAAAAGATTAGCAAGATTCATTGTGTAGTGGTACGGCTTAAAATATTCAAGGTTGATTCCTATCGCAATAAAAATAATTCCGACAACCAGTACAAAGTATTTGTTGTCCCAAAGTTTTTGTATCAATATATAAATAAGCAGCGAAGCAGCAATCAAATGCAATATTCCAAAAGCAATAAAAATATCCATTCCAAGAGTATAATCGGCAAGCCATGTTACCAATGTGACAACAGACGCAAAAATAGTAAGCTTTAGGAGCCTTTTATAGTTTGAGCGCGAAAACGAACAACTGATACCCGAAAGCAAAATGAACACCCAGACCATGGCTTCGCGCACAGCAACCCTTACGCTCCAAGTCCAGTAGAATGTCGCAAACTCAACAAACTTATAGAATATCCCTTCGTCAACATCAAAAAAATTGCTTGTCCAATATGGGAAGTACATGAGGTCAAACATTAAATGGTCAAAGACCATAATCAAAATACAAAGCCCTCGCAAAAAATCAAGTTCCCAGATACGGGAACCAAGATTGTTTTTTTTGAAGAAAGTATATTTTTCCGAAATTGCCGCTGAATTCATTATTAGAGTATAGCAAGTAAAAGTTGTATAAGTCAAGTTTTGTAATGTAAGAATGTCGCCGTAACAAAAGATTTTACATAGCAAAAATTTAGTTTGTACACTATGCTTGTATAAAAATTTAAAAATACTCTTATACTAATCCTAACTAAAATTAGGATGGTAAAAAATGAATATTAACGAAACTCAAAACGACATGCAAACTCAAGGTCAAACACATTTTGGCAGCGAGCAAAAAGTCGCACTGATTGTGGGGGCTTCGTCGGGAATAGGGCACCACACGGCTCTAAAGCTGCTTGCCGACGGCTACAAGGTATATAATGCTTCACGCACCGAAAATACTGATCCGCGCGTAATTAATATAGTTATGGACGCAGGAAGGGGTGCAAGTGTTACCGCCGCGCTAAATCAGTTTCTGGCAGCAGAAAGCCGTATTGACTTGCTTATTTATTCTGCGGGATATTCTATGGCAGCTCCCCTAGAGCACACAAAATTCAAAGACATCGCAAAACTGTTCGATACAAATTACTTCGGCGCAATCAGAGTACTCCAAAAAATAGTACCAGCAATGCGAATTCAAAACGGCGGCAGAATATTATTAGTAAGTTCGGTTGCGGCAAATGTACCGATTGCATTCGATTCATTTTATTCTTCGTCAAAAGCGGCTCTTGACATGCTTGCAAAAGGATTAAATATTGAATTGGAACCTTTTAATATAAAAGTTGTTTCAGTTCAGCCGGGCGGCACAAGCACACGCTTTACTTACAAGCGTAATGTGTATCCGCTAAACCAAGTAGGAGTCTACGCTGACCGCATGAAAAAAGCAGTAGAATTAGTAGAGAAAAAAGAACAAAACGGCATGACTCCCGACGCCGTTGCTGACAGCATAATGAATGTCATAAATTCCAAAAACCCGCCCGAAATATTTGTCTGCGGACTAATGAACAAAGCCAACAAGCTAGTTCAAAAAGTCCTGCCCGACAGATTAAGCGCGTATATAAACAAAAGTCAATATAACACAGACCAACCACAAAGCTAAAAATAAATAAAAGTCCCTTTGCATTAATATTGTTCAGAGGGACTTGATTTATTATTATAGGATTTATACAATTATTAGTCAACAGGCATCCCGTCACGGGCAAGGTTAGCATTTTTGTAGCGGAGGTCAGAAGTGACTTCTTTGCCAAACCACGCGGGAGGGGTAAAATTATTTGATTTTTTGGTATTTGCAAATTCCACCTCTACAACTGCAAGTCCTGCTAGACTTGATGGTTGGTCGGAGAACTCGTCAGAGTAAACATCAACTTCGACCTTATAACCGTTTTCGACAAATTGATAGCGGGTTTTGTAGATAGTATTGCCGACTTGCTTTTTTACAAGTTCGTCGTATTCCTCTACTGAGATTGCAAATTCAATTTCCTCACGGGCAAGCCCGATATTGTCCTTGGGCAGTTTCATAGTAAAAAAGTAATACAGGTCATTGATTTTCCGCACACGCATCTCGGGCGAATAGCTGATATAGGTCTGTACCATTACAAGCTTGTCGGCAGTTTTGATACCTTCCGGCAGGTTGTTTGCATCGACCAAATATTTGCGCTCGACTTCAATATTGTCAAATTTACTTTTATCTAATTCTATTGTCATAAATATACTCAAAGCTATCAGCAACACAACCATAGACGCCAAAACTATAATAGCAACATTTTTTATTTTCATTTTCATAATAGGGCCCTCAAAGCAGATATTGATATACAGCAGAAATCACTTTGCCATTAATGAAGGTGATTTCAATATAAACCCTGTCTTTAAACTGCCTATTCATATAGTAGGAGTAAACAGTTTCATTTTTTGCATCAGGTTCACCTAACAATTCCAGTACGCCGTTCTTTTCCATTCCAATTATGCCATGGTTATCTATCAAATCATCCAACATTCTGTTTCGGTTTTGTGGGTACTTCAGCCATTTATCAGTTGTAAAATCTCTGAAGAATAGCGAAGAAATCGCACTTGAAGCAAAGAAAAACACAATAAACGATATAGTCAAAATAGTCATTATTCTTAGTCTAAGCTTTTTATTACGGACTACTAATAAATACAAAGGAGAGATTGCACACAAACCAAGGAATATAAACAAAATAGCTACAGCATGCTTGCCTAAAAAAGGAGTGAATAAATGTTGCAAATCAAACAGGAACAGAGCAAACAACATAAAAACGCTAAACATCACGCAAATCAAAAAAATAGTAATCGGCATACAAGAGATGTTTTCTTTATGTACAATTTTATTTGAAGCCGATTTTTGTTTTTGTTCGTCTTTACCCGTGTTTTCCATAAAAGCACTCCTGATTTTTATTTTCATCAAGCCACGATAAAACTAACGGTCAAATTATTACTTTTACTTGCTTTTCACAGTATTTCCTGCGGGTGTTTCGTCCGTCATTGGTTTTGCTTCTTCGCCAGAGCCGTTTATTGCCCGTAAGAGCGTCCGAATATCTTTTAGTATATCTTCTGTACTTTCAATAGGAGCAGGCGGGGGAACTGCCGCAACAACAATTTCCTCACCGGTTTTTTTGGATTGCTTGTGCAGTTTTTTCAATTTGCCCAAGCCTTTCTCGGCATTCACCATAATCTTTATTAATAAGAATAAGAACAAAGCTATCAAAAAGAAGTTAATAACAGCCAGTACAAACTTACCCCAAGAAATAGTCAAAGTTTCCGAAACAACCCAAACGCGGTCAGCCAGATTGTTTTTGCCAAACAGAATACTGACAATCGGCATAATCATATCACCAACCAAGCTGTTTACAATAGCAGTAAACGCTCCGCCGATAACAATACCTATTGCAAGGTTGATGACATTACCCTTATTGATAAATGCCTTAAAGTCAGCAAAAAAGCCGCCGCCTTTTTTCTTAAACTCTTTTAGCAGTTTTTTGTTTTGCTTCTTTTTCTCAGCAGTTTTTTGTTTTGCTTCTGTTGACATGTTGTTCTCCAAAATTTTTTTACAATCTTTCATATAGTTTACACATTTATATAATACAATATTAATATCGCAAAAGCAAGTAAATTGTAAAATTAGGAGTGGATAATAGAGTGGTTATAAGATTTATGGAGTGGCTAACATATTGCTCCGGTTGGCGGCGGCAGTTACTATAATAGTTTTGATAAAAAATTGATAGTTCTAACATTATAAATATACCAACAAAACTTTATCCATACAAATTTATCCAGACCTTGCCAACTAAATCGCTTGATATAATGCGAAAAAGTGTGTTATACTAAGAAACACAGAAATAAAATAGAATACAATTAGGGCACAAGCCACAACGCAGAGCCCTGCGGAGGTAAATTTTTTTGAAATCCAGCACTAAAGGCTTATTAAGTATAATCGTGATTGTAGTGATTTTGGGTATAGCGGCAATGATAGTAATGTCTTTGTACGGTTCCCCCAACCAAATCACAAAAGACGAATTTTACAGACAGCTATATTCGGGCAACATTGCAGCAGTTGACCAAGAAGATGACGAAATCAGAATCAGATATATTGAAACAAAGTCAAAAGTAAAAGGCAATAACTACGACGCTTATTTTATCGGAAGAGAAAGCGATATAGAAGCAGTAGATGCGTACAACCTCAGCCTAATGCTTGACGAGAAAGGCAACCTAAGACCCGCTGCCGAGTTAGAAAATATTGTTTTGATAGAAATCAACCAAAACAACAGATATGAGCTTAATATTTGGAGTATCATATACCCGATTGCTCTGGTAATATTGGTAGTGGTGTTTGCGATATTCCTATTCCGCTCAATGAACGGGCAAAACAAGCAAGCAATGAACTTTGGCAAAAGCAAGGCAAACAGCCAAACCAACCTAAAAGTACGCTTTGCCGATGTTGCTGGAGCCGAGGAAGAAAAATATGAACTGCAAGAGATTGTGGAGTTTTTGAAAAACCCGCAAAAGTTCTCAAAAGTCGGCGCAAGAATACCAAAAGGAGTATTATTAGTAGGGCCTCCGGGAACAGGTAAAACCCTGTTCGCAAAAGCGGTAGCGGGCGAGGCAAATGTACCGTTCTTTTCAATATCAGGTTCGGACTTTGTAGAGATGTTCGTAGGTGTAGGCGCAAGCCGTGTGCGTGACCTTTTTGACCAAGCGAAAAAGAACCAGCCATGTATAGTGTTTATCGACGAGATTGACGCAGTCGGCAGACAAAGAGGAGCGGGCTTGGGCGGCGGTCACGACGAGCGCGAACAAACACTAAATCAACTGCTTGTACAAATGGACGGGTTCGAGACCAACGACGGCGTAATTATTATGGCGGCAACAAACAGAGCCGATATACTAGACCCTGCACTGCTTCGTCCGGGCAGGTTTGACAGACAGATATTTGTAAATGTCCCCGATGTAAGAGGCAGAGAGGCAATATTCAGAGTCCACTCACGCAACAAACAAATGGACGACGATGTAGACTTTAAGACAATAGCAAGAATTACAAGCGGCTTTTCGGGAGCAGACATCGCAAACCTGCTAAACGAAGCGGCAATCCTATGCGCCCGCGACAACCGCACAAAAATCAATATGCATGACCTTTATGAGGGCGTAGACAAAGTAGTAATGGGCCCTCAAAAGAAATCAAGGCTTGTAACCGAAGTTGATAAACGCATAACAGCATATCACGAAGTAGGCCATGCGCTGGTAGCAAAGCTATCGACTAAATGTGACCCTGTACACGAAGTCAGCATTATACCAAGAGGACACGCAGCAGGCTACACAATGACCCGTCCCGAAAACGACAATTCACATGTTACATTCGGCAAGCTAACCGACGACCTGGCAATGGTCATGGGCGGCAGAGCGGCAGAAGAAATTGTTATTCAAGATGTATCAACAGGCGCAGTAGGCGACTTTAAGCATGCGACAGAACTTGCCCGCAAAATGGTTATGGAATGGGGTATGTCGCAAAAGCTGGGCAATGTATACTACGGTTCAAATCAAGAAGTATTCTTGGGCAGAGACTATCAGTCGACCCACACTTATTCCGAGTCAGTAGCGGCACAAATAGATGCCGAGGTTGCACAAATTGTGGACAAAGCCTACAAAACAGCAGTAAGCCGCCTTAGCGAGCACAAAAAAGAAATGGAAGTCATGGTACGCCTGTTGCTAGAGCGCGAAACTATTTTCGCGGAAGAAGTTAACGCAATCATGAACGGTGATTCGTTCGATAAAGTGCGTGATGCGCTTGACGAAAGGTTAGCAAAAAAGTACAATAAAAACAAGGCGGCAACAGAAGGCGCTGTTTAGAATAGTTTTATACGGTTTAGAAACAGATTGATTTCACAAAACTATTCCGGCTAGATAATAGAGTAGAGGATAAACACGAGGATATACAATATGGCAAAAACAAAAAGAATAAAAACAGTCAAAGACCAAAAAAGGGCAAAGAAAACACTGATAATTATTTGTGTCAGTATTGTTAGTATTATTTTGGCTGCAACACTAATCTGCGGCTTTGTGACAAACAAGGGCTTTACCTTTCTTGACGACTATACGCGTGTAAGAATTACAAGCACTGAGGGCAACACCCAAGTCAGCAAAAGCGAGCAGAGCGACGACGAACAAAGCGCAAAAATCAATAACCTTTTTGCAGAAGGTCTAAAGTCAACACGCTACTCTGTGCTACGCTCTGTCTTAGAAGGCGACTTTGACAAAAACTTCCGCTTCGAAAAAGAAACCGAGACCTATTACGAGTATAACGACGACAAAAAAGTCCACGAAGAAAAAACCCGTGACAAAAAAGTCGAAATCCACGGAACAGCGATTGCATCCGAGCTTTTAAACCCCGAAAGCGGAAAATATATTCTTACTTTTAGCTTTGCTCGCGCAAATGACGGCACATTGGCAAAATGCATCGTAGTAGAAGGCGAAACAATCTATTTTGACACAGCATCAGTCATAGTATCGGCAAGCGAAAACAACATCATCGAATCATTCAAATTCTACTTCTACGATTCGCAAATGACCTACGGCAACAGCGAAGAAGTACAAAACTACAATATAACACCCGTATTCGTAAAAGCAAAAACACTAAAACTAACCGAAAAGCTAGCAGAGATTTACGAAGAATACAAATAAATCAAACAAATCAAAAGCCACGGACAAAACCCGTGGTTTTTTATGCTATAGGAAATATCGTTTTTAAAAGCAGAATGACCCTCACTATATAAAGTCAACGGATTATTTATTGGTTTAGAAGATTAATTACTTGCTAATAACAATATCTTCTACAAAATAACAATCAAGCAAATAACAACAGCAACCCCGTAGGGGGGTTTATCAAACGCCCGCATTATTTGTTTTGCTTTAGCAATTGGACATTATCTCTACCTACAAGCTCATCTAGGGTAAAACCGTAAAAATCAGCCAATTTTATGCAATCTTCAATAGGTGGAGAATGTTTACCGCTTTCGTAATAGCTAATTTTCTGTTGAGATATTTTTATTGCCTTTGCAAGTTGTGTTTGAGATATACCTGCCCCCTCTCTTAATTCTTTAATTTGTAATTTTGCCATAAATTAAATATACTACAAAATAATGTAAAAAACTTGATGTTCCGCGAAATGAGGAGCAAAATAAATCATAAAAAATGTACTTTATTTTTTCACATAAAATCGCAAAAACTTTTTAACAAAGATGTTTGTAAACGCACTTTTTTATCTTTTTTTATAGTAGAATGGCATTGCAAATAACTTAATAATAATTTACGGAGAACAAAAAATGAAAGACATTCCTTATCTTACGCAATATTGCAATCTTAGTTTTGAGTGGAAAACAAAGGGCATAACAATCGACAACGCAACCGATAGTCAGATAAAAGAAATTCGTGACTTGCGCGACAAGGCAGTAATCCAAAGTGGACTGACACATAACGAACTGACACTGATTGCGCTATGCCGCCGCCATGGGATATTAATGGAGGTCAATACATATGCCCGAAGATATAAGAATTTTATAACGGGTTGCTAATACAAAACTCGCCGACCTATGGGATTGGACATTTAATGGTCTGCATACTCAAAAGAGGAGTGGCGGAGAGTGGGTTTCAGACGGGCAACAGGCGGCTAATCGGTGACAGGAGTGTATTTGACATACACGACTTAGCTGATTTTGCCGCTCGTAGCCCGTATCAAGCCCACTATATGTCCACTCCACCGACCTATTCCTTGCTTGACAAGCGTTGTTATTGAGTGTAAACTATTTTATATAATAAAACTACAAATTATAATCAAAACATAAAAACTACAAAAAAAGGAACAATAATAATAAAATGGTTGGCGGAATAATAAAAGCATTTTTGGCATCACTTGCAGGAGTGGCTTTGTGGCTGATAATCACTCTGTGGCTGGGCTTTATGGGCGGGCTTGCCGGCGCGGTTATGGGCGGGCTTTATGTCATTGTGTACAAAAAGTGCGATTACGAAAACAAATCGCCGCTGCCGTACATTATCGGCGCAATACTAATTTTAGGCGAAATAGTGTTTTCGGAGTTATACAGCTTGTTTATAGTAGTCAAAGGCATTGACCCTAACATGACTCTTGCCGAAGCATGGTCACTCAACCGAACAGGAACAGCGTCATTGCTACAAATGGGGATAGGAGTTATAGTCGCCGCCATAGCTTTTTTAGCATTTTTACTGCCCGACAGAAAAAACCAGCAGAAGCCAAAACAGAATAAACAACCGTAAATAAAGCAAAATTTTCATTAGCTATAATAGTCATTATAGTTGTACTTATTTTGTGTATATTATGTGATAAACAATTATCCCAAAAAATCACATGGCAATCAAGGTAAATAATTGACTTTTGCGATAAAAACGCATATAATACTTATTGTATATGAGAGAGAACACTGATGTTTTTTGTCAGTGTTTTCTTTAGAAAAAATTTTAAAAAAGGCGGTAGAAGTGTTTGTTTTTATTTAGGAATCTGAGAACCTGTCTTTATGGAAAGCTAAATGTCTAAAAAGCGTAATTTTGCACCCGTCGTCGTTATTTTCTCCTAATTTAGCGCTGCTAAATGTTGTCAAAAATGCCTTGACGGGCACAAAATCCCATCTTTTTATCTCATTTATCAACCATGAAGACAGGTTCTGAAACAAAGATTAAAGGCTAAATATAAACAAATCCAAAAAGAAACATGCTCGAATTAAAAAGTATCAGAAAAGAGTACATAACAGGCACAGGCAACCCTAAAGTAATCGCCCTCAAAGGCGCGGACTTATCCTTTAGGAATTCCGAGTTTGTCGCAATACTTGGGCCTAGCGGTTGCGGAAAAACCACTATGCTTAATATTGTCGGCGGGCTTGACCGCTACACAAGCGGTGACTTGGTAATAAACGGCCGTTCGACAAAGGACTTCAAACCCTATGACTGGGACGCATACCGTAACAACCATGTAGGCTTTGTATTCCAGTCATACAACCTTATCCCGCACCAAACAGTGCTTGGCAATGTCGAGCTTGCACTTACGCTTACTGGCGTGTCAAAAGCCGAACGCAAAAGACGCGCTATCGAAGCCCTAGAAAAAGTGGGTCTAAAAGACCAAATACACAAGCGCCCCAACCAACTATCGGGCGGACAAATGCAGCGTGTAGCGATTGCGCGCGCAATAGTAAACAACCCCTCAATTATCTTGGCGGACGAGCCAACAGGTGCGCTTGACTCTAAAACAAGCGTTCAGGTAATGGAAATCCTAAAAGAGATAGCCGGCGACCGTCTGATTATAATGGTAACCCACAATGACGATATCGCCGCAAAGTACGCAACACGCACAGTCAAGTTGCTTGACGGCGAAGTTATGTCCGACACTAATCCTTACACTCCGACAAACAGCGAACGCAACAAAGCGCTTGCCGACCAAGGCATAGATGTAGCTGCTTTGGAAGAAAGCGAAAGCACCGAGAGTGCGACGCCCGTCAAACAAGAAAATCAAAAGTCTACTGCCGATCAAAAAAGTCTGGCAAAAGCACAAAAAGTCCGCGAAAAGCAACGCTTGCGCGAGCGCAGAAAAGCTTTGCGCAAAACCTCAATGGGATTTAAAACAGCCTTGTCTCTATCAGGCAGAAACCTTCTGACCAAAAAAGGCAGAACCTTTATGATATCGCTAGCAGGCAGCATCGGCATAATCGGTATTGCGCTGGTACTGGCAATCCAAAACGGCTTTACAGGCTATATAGTCAAAATGCAGGCGGATATGCTGTCTAATGTTCCTATCAGAATAGAACAACAGTTTATGGATATAGGCGCACTGCTTAATTCCGGCGGACCGGAAAGGGAACAGGTAGAAGAATTCCCCGAAGGCGACGACATCAATATCTATGTGCCAAAAGAAGTTATGCCGTACCACTTCAACTACATAACAAAAGAATATGTAGACCATGTGCTATCATTCGACTCCGCCAAAACGATAGATATTATCAAAAACTATAATATCGAACCAAACCTTGTGCGGCTTGATGGCAACGCAGTACGCAAGATAGAGACTTCTCTTGCTCTAAAAGACCCGCAAGAAAACGGCACAGCAGTACAAGGCAGAGCCGTCTGGCAAGAAATGATAAAAAATGCAGAGTTTTTAAACTCGCAATACGATGTGTTAGAGGGCAAAGTTCCCGTCTATGACGCAAATGCAGAATTCAAAGAAGTCGCGCTTGTCGTTGATAACTCAAACCGTATAACTAACAGAACTATTACCGAACTAGGTTTTGGCAATATAAGCAACGGCGCGTACAAGTTCTCTGATTTTATCGACACCGAATATATGTTGTTCTCTAACGATAGCTACTATCAAAAGCAAGAGAACGGAACATTCAAAGTAGCAAGCGATGCGGAACTAAAAGCACTATTTACAACCCCCGGCGCAAAAGATTTAAAAGTCAAAATTGTCGGTATAATGCGTGTAAAACCCGATTCGCCAATGACACTGTACAGCGAAGGACTAATTTATCCTCAAGACCTAACGCAAGCAATCATTGCACAAAATACAGAGTCCGAAATAGTCAAAGCGCAAATTGCAGAAAACGAAAAAGGTTTCCTAGGCAAATTTTTGACACCTAATACAAGAAATCACAACTCCGATTTTGCATCAACAATCGCGTCAAGCTTTGCAAGCTCACTCCAAACCGAGGACGGTGGAGGCATGACATCAAGCCAGTTAGCAATGTTTTTGAGAATGGTCAACAGGTATATAGATGACGAGGCAGAGTTTATAGAACTGTTCAAAGCTTCGTCACCAAACGCAACTGAGAAAGAAGCAAAAGATATCCGCAATTCACTGCTTATTTATCTGCATCACGAAAAAGCAAACGCAATCAACATCTGTGCGGGCAGTGATGTGCCCACAGCGCTCACAATTTACCCGTTGGACTTTGCGACCAAAGACGAATTGACAGCGCACCTGGACGCTTACAACGCCGACAAAGATGATGCGTACAAAATTAGATACTCCGATACACTGGCAATCCTGGGCTCTACAATGAACGACTTGGTAAATATTATCTCGTATGTTCTGATAGCGTTCGCAGCAATATCATTGGTAGTTTCAAGTATAATGATTGCAATAATCACCTATGTTTCGGTAATCGAACGAACCAAAGAAATCGGTGTACTCCGTTCAATCGGTGCCCGCAAAAAAGACATCACACGCGTGTTCAACGCAGAAACCTGCCTGATAGGCTTTATCGCAGGACTGCTTGGCGTAATAGTATCGTACCTACTCACAATCCCGATTAACTTGATTATAAGAATGGCAATAAAAAACTCCAACGGCTTCAACCTGACAACAAACCTTGCAAACTTGAGCCCGGTTGCCGCGCTGATGCTGATAGTAATAAGCGTAGTCCTAACCTTGATATCAGGACTAATCCCCGCATTTATAGCAGCAAAAAAAGACCCTGTTGTTGCCTTGAGAACCGAGTAATAAATAATCGGAGATTAGTTTATGGATAACATTAAATTAGGAAAGTACAAACACTTCAAAGGCAACTTTTATGAGGTCATAGGCTTTGCCAAGCATAGTGAAACTTTAGAAGATATGGTGATTTATCGTGCGTTATACGGAGAAGGCGGGACATGGGTAAGACCGGCTAGCATGTGGGATGAACTTGTTGAGTTTGAAGGCAAGATAATGCGACGGTTTTTGTATGTAGAGAAAGGAGAGTTTCAATAAAAGGCCAAATAGTGTAAAAGCCGCGAAATTGCCTAAAAGAATACTTATTAATGCACTCATTGCTAATTTATAGTTTGTTTCCCGTCTCTGACACTTCTTGAAACGCAAAACTTTTTACTTAATTCGTGAAACATCCTATTTTAAGACCAAATAGCAAAAAATACTTATAATATATATATTACATGGAGGATTATGATGGACGAAAAAGTCAAAGTAGAAAAGGTAAAGGAAGATAAACCCGCTGCAAAGATTTGCCCGTTTATGTCGGAGGAAGGCGAGTTTATATCATGCCAAAAAGAAAACTGTGCGGTTTGGGATGATTACAAAAGACAATGTTCTTTCAAGAATCCCGTAAATTTACGCCGTAAAAGACGCTAATAAAAAGAAAAGACGAAAGCATCAAAAAGCTCTCGTCTTTTACTTTCTTATTCGATATTAGGTTGGAATCAATTTTTGCGACTTTTGCCCGCAATCGACCGTTTGCCACTCCTATATCCATTAAAATGTCCGCTCCTTCTTTTTATCCAAACTGTTCTTGATAAAAACAAAAATAACAAAAACTAAACCGCCGGCGGACACAAACGGCAAAACAAAATATATAATACTGCTAAATACCGATGCCTGAAAAACCTTAATACTGACAAACATGTGTAGTAACAAAATCAAAAATGTAGCAAGTCCTAAGCTTACCGATACAATCCACGAAAATATATTCATAGGCTTGCTTTGGTGTATCCGTAACAAAAAGTACAACCCCGAACCTACAAGCGACACCGACAAAGCAGCCACCCACAAATAAAGCTGAAGCTTTGTAGTATCAAACCTGACCGACCCGTCCCACAAAATAATTCGTTCTCCCGTAACCCAAGCATAACAAAACACAGTGCCCAAACAAAATATCAAAGGCAACAAAGACAACAAAACACCCTTAAACGAAACTTTACTTTTCTTTTTTGGCATAACCACCCCTAGCAAGTGTGTTATGCTATTTATATTTTTTACCAAGCAGTTTTATGCATAAGACCGTTGGCAAAGACATTATTAAGTATTATTTTATGTCCTCTAGTCCCAATAAATAATCTGTTGAAACTTTGAAAAATACAGCCAACTTTGTTATCTCATCAATACTAGGTTCGCTATTCCCTCTTTCCCAACTGCTAATTGTATTATGTGCAAGCGACAAAATGTGAGCCAAGTCAAGTTGTCGCAATCCTTTCTCAAGTCTAAGTTCACGCAATCTTTCACAAAAAATTGATTTCATATAATTAAAATAAACAAATCTACTGCAAAAAACTTGCAATTGCAAGAAACTTGCAATATAATGTACTTGTGAGGTAAATAAATATGAAAAAAATATGTGATAATTGCATCTTCTTTTTAAAGTTTTATACTAAAGGAAGCTTCTATTTCTTGTCTTGTGAAAAAGGAAGATGCAGAAAGCACTCCGAAATCAAGGGAATGGAAGACTATTGTTCATGCTTTGTCGAAAGGGAAGAAACTATCGCAAACAGAGATAGCTACATTTGTTTAGACGAAGTGATGGATAAATAAAAAGCAAAAACAATCATATAAATTTCACTACTGCTGTGCCACTCCACAATACTTGACTTTTTATTTTAATTATTGCATTATATTTTATATGAAAAAGCTTTTTATTTTTTTAGCAGTTATATTTTCGCTTTTTAGCTTTGTAGGTTGCGGCAGGGACGAAAAGGTTATCAGCTTTTATGCGCCCGACGGTGCGCCGCTTATCAGTTCGTATCATTTTTTCGAGAGCGAGGAAGCAATCAAAGGTTATACAACGCAAGCAAACTTGATAACAGGCGCAAATGTCGAACCGCTTATCAGGGCAAAAACTCCGGATATTATTATTGCGCCGATTGCTGTTTGTGTAAACAGCTTTGACTTTACCGATAAAGAATATGTTTTTGGCGGTGTTGGTGTTTTTGGTCTTAATCATATAGTAACAAATTCAGATACAAACTTGCAGACTCTGGACGGACTTATCGGCGAAACCGTTTATGCCTTCCAAAAAAATGGCACACCGTCACAGACACTACGGGCATTACTAATCATGTACTTGATACCATTCAAAGAGTTTACAGCAGATGACAAAGTGGTAGACAACAGCAAAGTCAACATCGAATATTTACCAAGTCCGGCAGCGGTGCGAAACGCAATGACAGTCGGGCTAGAGGGCAAGGACGCAAGCTTTTACAAATTCGGTCTGCTTGCCGAACCGTCAGTTACAGCGGCAGAGGGCACTGGGCAACTAAAAAGAGCATTCGACCTGCAACAGCTTTGGCAGGACAAAAAAGGCGAGTCATACCCCCAAGCAGGAGTGCTGATACGCAAAAGCTTAGTCGAAGCCGACCCTAATCTAGCCGACAAAATAAAATCATTATTCCTAAAAGCCGAAACTTTATCAACCGATAATGCCAAAGAAATAGCAAGGTTTGTCAAAGACGAACTAAACTCATCCGAACTGCCCGCCAAAGAAATAATATCCACATTCCTAACTAGCGAAGTGGGCAGAAACGCAATAACATTCAAACACGGCGCAGATACTAATACCGAACTAAAAAACTATCTCGAAGCAATATCGGTCCGGTCCCCGTCCGACGAATTTTTTGCAATATAAAAATTTAGAACAAAACGCAACAAAAGGCGATAAATGAAAAAGAAAAACACAACAGAGCAACTAACAAAAAAAATCAATTACAAAAAGATACTTTTCGGAGTATCCGCTATTATTTTTGTTGTTTTAGTTTGGCAAATTCTAGCTGTTACAGTTTTCGCTTCAAACAAAGCCTTGCCAACGCCGCTAAAAGTTCTAGGGCGGTTTTTTGCATTGTTTGGTACAAAGCTGTTCTACAAGTCAGTTTTCTCTACACTGGGCCGCAGCCTGCTCAGTTTTTTTGTCGCTATGTTGCTAGGCGCAGTTATGGCGTACATCGCAAGCATAAACAAAAGTGCAAGATATTTTATCGACCCTATTATCACTATATTACGCTCTGTCCCTACTTTGGGCGTGACATTCATACTATTGATATTTTATAAAGGCGGTGTTGCGGCGGGCATTATTGCAGGACTGATAACATTGCCTGCCGTTTATGCCAACCTGCTTATCGGACTAACAGGCGATAACAGCCGTTTGCTTGATATGGCAAAAACATACCGTGTAAATAAGCAACGCACATTTATTTATATCGTTTTGCCCTCAATCGCGCCGTTTATTTTTGCGGCGGTTATTGCGGGGCTAACGCTTAATCTAAAGGTTGTTATTGCAGCCGAAATTATAGCTATCCCTCGCACAAGTATCGGCAGCAGTTTGCATGGGGCGTATACTTCGGGGGATTTTACACTATTATTTGCGTATGTACTGGTGACGGTGATTTTGAGCTTTTTATTGGAAGCGGCAATAAAACTGCTTGCAAAAGTCAGCATGCCAAAAGGTTAATCGCAGGAGAGAAAATAAAATGATAAAACTACAAAATATAAATTTTGAGTATAATGGCGGCAAAAAAGTTTTCGTGGATTTTAGTGCCGAGTTTGCGGACGGCGAAATAAGCTGTATTTTGGGCAGTTCGGGCGTGGGCAAAACAACTCTCTTAAATCTTTTGGCGGGGATTGTAGAACCGCAAAGCGGAACAATCAGCGGACAAAAAAACGACAGTGATACCGTTCACGGAATATCCTATGTATTCCAGGAACCGCGACTTATCCCTAACCTGACCGTATTTGATAATCTAGACTTTGTCTTGTGCGGAGTTTATACAGACAAAATCGAACGCGCACAAAAAATTATCGCAATGTTGGAAAAAGCAAAAATTTTGGATACTCAAAACAAGTACCCAAAATCTTTAAGTGGGGGAATGGCGCAACAGGTGTCATTAGCGCGTGCTTTCTTGTACCCGTCACCGTTGTTACTGCTGGACGAACCTTTCGTCGGACTGGATATAAAAACTAAAGACAGTATTATAAAAATGTTTCTGGACCTGTACAAAACCTCGAAAAAGACAGTAATTTATGTAACGCATGATATCGAGGACGCTTTGACACTAGGCGGAGATATTTACGTCCTTACGGACAACTGCCTTACAAAAACAAATCAAAAGTCCCAAGCGGAACTAAAAAAATTATTATTATAAATTTTAAATTATTATACTTGGAGTGTAGCCCGTATCAAAGCTACTTTGTGCCACTTCTTTTTAAACTTTTGAGCTAGCCATTTTGCGACAAGCAAACTCAGCCAGAAGCATTACCAATTGACTGTTTGTCAAACAGTAATTCTTTTCCATTATGTTCAATCCGAACAGGCTGTTTATTTTTACCAACTGACCCAGTTTATACGCCTGCATAATAGCACTGCGGATATTGCGTTCGACACTTGCGACAGTACAACCTGTTTTGTCAGAAAGTTCCTTATACGCCCGTGTCATGCTTTGCCGCTGCCCAAAGACCATAATAGCAGCCATTTCTTTAAGCATGTGGAACCCGTTCAGATTTGGCAAAATCCCAATATTCACCAACAAATCCGAAACAAGCAACTTTGTCTTTTCGACCAACATCTCATCAACTTCTTTTGTCATAATACACCTCATTGTAAATTAATTATGTATTCAGGAACACAGGCTTTTGCAATAATAATTCGTCATGATTTCGTAGTTGAATACACTTTTTTCCTGTCAAAGCCTCTAAAAGCTGCTACAAAAAACTGTTCCAACCCCAAAAATTTGCGCAAAAATACATCACAAAAACATTGCTCCTGTGATGCTATTTTATTATAAATAGATGTAAATTTTCAATGCCGCACATTCGCACTTGCTTTGTGCAAAAAGCAGGATTTGTAAAGTTTTAGAAAGTTTTGCACAGAAAAGACAAGAATGTCTCAAAAACCACTCTATATACAACATATTGTGCATTATAAATAAAAAAAGTTATATCAAATACAATATATAGAAGAAGGGTGTCTTGTGAACCTTGTTTTTGCTCTTTCGGTTTCTTTTGATATCTTTTTGCCTGGTATCGTCTACGAATTTCTCAATCAGACGAAAACAAGAGTTTTCTTCAAAAATCTGTTCAAAAATAATTCCGAAAGTCTTAAAAAAACGGTTCGTTCGACAGCCCCTAATTCGACAACTTTAAAAACCTGACAACTTAATTTATTGTGTTTTAATCTAAACTATATAAACACAACATCTCAAATTATTTTTATGCTATAGGAAAAATCGTTATTAAAAGCAGAAAGAACCTCATGTTAGCACGAAAAAAGCCGAACCACAAGTGAGGGAAGAGGCTGTCATAACTAGAAATAATACTATTACAAAAGAATTTGACAGACACCTTTTTTATGCTATAGGAAATATCGTTTTTAAAAGCAGAAAGAACCTCACATTAGCACGAAAAAAGCCGAACCACAAGTGAGGGAAGAGGCTGTCATAACTAGAAATAATACTATTACAAAAGAATTTGACAGACACCTTTTTTATGCTATAGGAAATATCGTTTTTAAAAGCAGAAAGAACCTCACGTTAGCACGAAAAAAGCCGAACCACAAGTGAGGGAAGAGGCTGTCATAACTAGAGATAATACTATTACAAAAAGAATTTGACAGCCACCTTTTTTATGCTATAGGAATATCGATAATAAAAGCCTGTAAAGCCGTGTGTTAGCACGAAAAAAACCCCGCTCTCAAAGCGGGGTCGGGGTAACGCCCCTTTTTTTATTTAATAAAGAATTTTAGTCCGCGGGGATGGTGGCTCTTTATTTGACCGTCCCTGCATTCAATTACACCTATACAATTACCCGAAAGCGAGATTGTGCCCCAGCCCTCATAAGGCGTGGTAGCATTAATAATTCCACCAGCCAAAAACTCGCGGATTTGTGGAGCGGTAAAAGTGTAGTCAAGATTATTTAAGGATATGTTTTGGTTCATAGTCATTGCCAATGCGTGAGCGGGCATAATACCGTTTGGCGTAAGCGATATAACATTCAAACCGGCGCGCAGCACATTCATTCCGGCTTTAAGCGGTAAGTTTTCGGTATAGGCTACAAGCGAATAATCCCTATGCCGCAATTCGCCATAATTGGCTATCGTAAATTCTTGCAGTATATTACCCGCTTCATCACCAATTTGCGGATGTGGCGGCGGATAATAACAAAACTCATATTCGTTGTCCTCATAGCCATCAATCTTACGCATAAGGCAAGCAAAGTACCCCTCGCTTCCGTCCTGAGGAAATATTCTTATAGCATCTACGCCAAACCCCGAACGCACCTTGTCTTTAAGTGAGGGCGGAACAGGCACAATTTCAAAATCATGCGTCAAAATAAAGCGGTTTATTATCTCCTCGTTTTCCGTAACATTTAGTGCAGTGGTAGTGTACAACAGATACCCGCCTACACGCAAGGTCTCTGCCGCACTGCTCAAGATTTCGTACTGTCGGGCAAAGCATGTTGCAACTCCTTTTTCACTCCACCTGCCAATGCCGCCGTTGCTGATGATGTCTGTCATATCAGTACTGCGAAAACCACCCTCGCCAGAGCATGGCGCATCAACAATAACCGTATCAAACCACTCGGCAAATTCTTTTTCAAAAAACTTAGGCGAATTGGATGTAACTAAAGAATTAGTTATCCCCATACGCTCTATATTACTAGACAAAACCTTAGCGCGGTTGTACTCGATGTCATTAGCAACAAGTACGCCCTCGTTCTTCATAATTCCCGCCAAAGCGCAAGCAGTTCCGCCGGGCGCAGCGCACAAATCCAATACACGCTTGCCTACAAACGGACGCAAAAGCTCAATACCCGCAAAGTGTGAAGCGTCCATTAAATAATAAAATCCCGCATCATGAAACGGTGACAGCGCAGCCAAAAAAACTTCGGAATCATAAACTAAGCCCTCATCCGAGAAAGCAGCAGGCTGCAAAGGCATAGGACAAAGCTTCAAAAAATCCCCGACACTTTGCTTCAGTGTGTTTATCCTAAACGACTTTACAGGCGGCTTCGACAGATTCTCAAGATAAGCCTTGTATTCACTACCCATAATCTTTTTAATCGAGTTCAAAAACTTCTCGTCCATTAATAACAATTATACATCATCCAAAAGTATTTTACAAGCGGTTTTGAGTAAAGAGGAGTGGACAATAGAGTGGTTATAAGATTTCTGGAGTGGCACAGATGGTGTTCAGACGGGCAACAGGTATCCACTTGTGTCCACACCTCTACAAAAACGAGCTTGACCATACAACACAACTTATGCTAGAATAAACAATAATTGTTATATAACAAAGTATAAGAAGTGCGGAGATTATTATGTTTGAAAGAATGTTGGACAAGGCACAACAGCCCACCTTTGAAGAGATGCTTGAGTATTGCGGAAGCAGCGGTAAGGTTTGGCTTGAAATTGAGAGGTTTTTGGAGGCTCAATATGATTTGACAAAAGAAGTTCGTTTTCCGTACGGAAAAAACTATGGGTGGGGTGTTAATTACAAACACCGCATAAAACATATTTGCGACATTCACGCCGAAAAAGGAGCATTCACCGTATTCTTTCAAATACATACAGAATCGGTCGAAGCGATTAAAAACGAACTTAGTGAATATGCACTAAAAATCTGGGACAACAGATATCCCTGCGGCAGCGGCGGTTGGATGCGGTATAGAATAACAAAAGCCGAGCAGCTTTCGGATGCACAAAAATTACTAACAGCAAAAGTAAAGCCCAAAAATAAGGATATATCTAAAACATCTACTGATATAAATTGACTTATACGACATTGCTATGATAAAGTGTATAAAGGATTATCAACATTTGCACAGGATAGGCGGGAGGCTAAGAAATAGCAGCTTAGGCTGTCAGGGAGCCGCCGTTGGGATACCGCCCTGTTGATAATCCTTTTTTCATTTTTAAAAAGAAATTTGGCGGTCAGGACAAAAAACTGACCGCCGTTTTTGTAATAACAAAAATTAGCTATTATCTGCAACAGTAACATTGATGAGCTGTCCGTTTATAAATCTAATGCAGATTGTATTTTCTTTTACTTCACTAACTGCAATAAATTCATCATGAATACAACAATAAAGTACAACAATTTTCCTAATGTGTGCGCTTAAAAAGAAGTCTCCTAAATACTTTTGAATTCTTTATCTTTAGGTGTAATAAATATTTGACATCCCTACATTTAAAGCCTTGCTTGTTTTTTGGGGATATATTTCTAATTTTTTCTGCCAATAACAAAATCTATAGTACAATCGTAAAAGTCTGTTTCGGCTAGTTTATTTTTGGGTTATAAAAGTTGTTTTATTTCGTTTAATTGCCTACTGATAAAGCTTAGCCATTCCGTTGCGGTTTTTAGCTGCTCATCTTTTTCTTTTTGCAAATCCTTTACTTCAAAGCATTCGCAAATCATAGTAGTTTTTCTGTAATGACCACTTGGTTTTTTGTTTGTACAATGACCTAATGAAGTAGAACGGTAATGTCCATTATACTTTGTGTAATGTATCAAGTAGTGTGCACAATCTTTGCATTCTTTTTCTTTCATATATATGCCTCCATATTACAAACATACTAGGGTTGGTCATATTTTTGTTGCAAACCGAGTCAACAGAGCATCCATAAAATAATGCCTCCTAGCCTTTATATTGTGATACGGATACGGGACAAATACTTACAAATCCTGTATGCACAACATATAATGTAGTTGTGGATTATATCGAATTTTAGCGAACGCTAAAAGAACTGTTTTTTGATAACAGAATAACTCCCGAGAGCTTGCTTTGATTGCTGTTGCGGATTATTTTGAGTGCTCGCTAGAATTTCTTGTAGGAAGGTCAGAGAATGACACTAAAATTAGCCCAAAAGCATGTTCCGACTTTTGCGGTCAAATCCGTAAAGTTATGAAAGAAAAAGGCTTTACAACATATTCTTTGTTGCCTACATTACTAGAACTTGCATCACTCTTTGACTGCACGCTTGATTATCTCGTTGGTCGTGAAGAATGATTATAAATAATCCGTTTGTGTTAAAAAATTGTGAATTGACAACACCTATTTGCTATGTTAAAATAAATGAAGTTTAAAAAATATTTACTTAAATAGGGGCAGTATGCGTAAAAAGTATATTTATAATATTTGCACAGGGCTATTGATAGCGCAGTTTTTGATTGCTTATGCTACCTTGTGGTTTAATTTTGGAAAAGACGCATCACAGGAAGGTCTTGGCGGTCTTTATTTTTTTACATTTTATTTTACTTTTACACTGATTTATGGATTAGCTTTATCTTTTGGTACTTATCAAAGCAAAAACAAAAGTATTTTTGGTGCTATCTTTTGCGGTTTTCCCATCGTGCTTGTTTTTATTACTTATTTGGCGGTAGGGACAGGCGGAATAAGAGAAGGTTCTTTGGGACTGGTAATTTCTTCAGGAATAATTCTGTCTTTGTGTGTGACAGGTTATGTGAGCTCTATTTTTGTCAAGAAGCAGTAAAGTAAAATATTATAAACTGTTGTTTATGTCTTGTTCTTATTTTATTTTTTTGATATTATATATTTATGAAATATTTGACTTGGGAATGGTATAACTTACTTCAAAAAACTTTTATGCACTTGGGGCTAAAGCCTTGCAAGGAAGCTGTCAGTTTTTCCGAGGACTTATATAATCGGCTTTATAAGCAAGAAGAAAAACGCTTTGTTGAGTTTGAAAAAGAAGTATACAATGTAGATATAGAGTCAGTGCTTTTGCAAGAGGGTGCGCCTATGGTGGAACTTAGCAAGTTTATTGACGGTCATAGCGAGGAAGATATTGTTCCGCTTGTATTGACAGACGAGGATAAAAAGCGAAATCAGGAACTTATCGAAGCGTACAAAAATCGTCCGCCGTTTGATGAATCAGAGATGCAAAAACGCTTTGCCGAGATAAAGGATATAAATAGTGTTGTTTCGCAAAATACGCTAAATAAATTACCTGCCGAAATAAGAGAAAAAATTGCGGACGAAAGAGTTTTTGTGCTAGGCTATGCAACAAAAGAAGTTATTACATTACTAAAACAAGCCAGCAAAACAAACGAAAGGCAAATCAAAAAAATTGAATCCGCTTTCGCTAAAGAAGCTAAAAAACAAAGCATACCCGAACAAATTGCGTCAGATTTTAATTTTCACGATTGCAGCATCGCGCAAATAAATTTAGGAACGGACATAAAAATTGTATTCAACACAAAAGGCACTTTTGCAACCAAGCAAAATCTTATATTTAAGAATGCCGAAGTTTTAGAAATACATGATAATATTTTGGGCAACATTTGGTTATATAATGAACTCTACAACTGCAATATAGGTTATGAAGTCCATGTTATGTTTGCTGACGGTAAATATCTTACCTTAAAATGCAGCGATATAATTATAGAGTAGCTTTAAAATTTCTATAATCAATTAAAACTGCTTGTCAGACATACAAAAAGCTTTAAAAAATGTACAAATCAAAAATTAAAATCTATGTTTAATGTTATGCAAATAACAACTTGCGTTTGATTAATTTATTTGGCTATACTCACGGTTGTTTTTTTCAAAAAAGCGTCTATTGATTTATACTCTGACTTGAATTATACTGATACTAAGGATATCCTTTACAAATCAAGATTTATAGAAAAAAGGAGAATTATTTATGTCAGTAGAAATACTTGGAACAACAATATCCAAGCTCAGAAAAGAAAAAAATGCAACACAGGAAGAACTTGCAAATTTTATCGGAGTGTCAACCCAAGCTGTATCAAAATGGGAATGCGGCGGTTCGCCCGATACCGAATTGCTGCCAGCCATTGCAGATTATTTCGGTGTATCAATAGACAAGCTGTTCGGACGAAAAGTATCGGACTACGGCGATTTAGAAACAGAAACTGCCAAACATTTTGCCTCTATAGAACATGACAAAAGGATAGCAGAAGTATTTAAACATTGTTGGAATATCCAACAAAGCATATTCGGCACATCGGATTCAAACAAACACAGCCTCGAAAAAATAAACGAAAATCATCAGTGCCGTATCCATTCGCAACTAAGCACAGATGCAGGCGCAAGTCTTATGTCACTAAAAAGGGATCTGCAATATTTTATGCTGATGCCCGAACCGCCTAAAGGCTTAAAAAATGCTCTCTGCGATATTGCCGAATATCAAAATCTTTTTGCATTCCTTGCAAGTCCCAATGTTTTGGACTGCCTGTATGTTCTCAACAAAAGAGAGAATAAGCCGTTTACTCCGATGCTGCTAGAAAAAAATCTCGGTATATCCATAGAACAAGCAACTCAAATCCTAGACACTCTAAAAAAATTATCGTTCATAAAAATATCCGAAGTAGAACTCGACGATACAGTGCAAAAAGTTTATAAATTTGTCCCGACCCCTGTATTTACTGCACTGCTTACAATCGCAACAGACTTAATTCAAACTCCGAATATGTATTATTGTTACAACGAAAGCAGAAATAAACCATACTTAGTATAGCAACTAAAAATCCTCAAACGAAAAAAGCAGTGACAAATAGCACATATAAAAGCATGATTTTGGCAACCAAAGTTATGCTTTTATATTAACCTGTCGCTATAAATCGCTTTAATTTATCATAACAAACGGGAACTAATAAACGGGAAACAAACGGGGACGGGGTTTTTATTAAAATTAGGTGACAATTTTTTAGAATGGATATAGCAGCATGCAAGGGTCGCGAGAAAGAAGTCGGGTTAGTATATTAATTATATTGTAATTTGTGGATAAACAAGCAGAAAGAAAATTCTATAACATTATTTATTGTCGCTTATTCCTAATAAATAGTCTGCTGAACAGTTAAAATATTCAGCAAGCAATATAAGATTATCATAAGCCGGCAGAGTGCTATTATTAGTCCAGTCACTCATCATAGCAGTTTCAATATGTAACTCCATACAAGCACGATATGGAGTTATGCTTTTCTCTCCGATTAATTCTTTCAACCTTTCGGCAAAAGTAACCGGATTATTACTAAAAGTTGTTTTATCATTTTCCGTTCTGCCTAATAAAAAATCAACAGGGCATTCAAAATATTTAGCAACTTGAATTATGCTTTTTGTTGTCGGGGTAACATCATATCTAAGCCAAGAAGATATTTTAGAGTTCGCTATTCCGGATAATCTTGATAATTCCCTATACCCCAAATTGTTGTCCTCTAAAAGTTCTTTAAACCTTTCTCTAAAAATCGACATAATAAAGCAAACTCCCTTATCTTTTTGACTATTAAAGCAGACCAGATAGCTATTTTCAGTTGCTGCTCTGGACGCATTGGTATATAATTAGTGTATAAACATAAAGGAGTTTAAAACAATGAATTTTAATAACTTAAACCGGAACGGAGACAAAAATAATATCCCTGATGAAAAAGAATTTTTGGAAATGCTTTTAAAAATGGTTAATCGTGATAATCTGCATAACGATTTTAGTATTGGTATAGTCGAGTTTATAACGCAACTGCAAATTATTATGCGAGATGAATTTAATGGCGAAGTAAATATTATAGGTCTTAATACTCTTGCTATTCAGTTTCCCAAAGGCGAACAATTTACAATTAGAGTAGAAAAAGGCATTTCTATTTTTCCGTTTATATAAAAAAACGCTGACTATCGTTTTGGGATGTACAACCCCTAACTAATAGTCATATAACCTATAAAAAAGTATAAAAACAGGTGTAGCGTCATAAATCTTTTAATATATTCACGCTAAACTCTTGAAATTATTAGAATTATGTGGTAAACTCTATAATAACATAGTATATCATGCCATATCGCATGATGTTGTTTTTGTTGAGTTCAACAAAAGTTGGAATAATAATAATTGTAATGCCAGTTACACTTTAAAAAATAAATTAAAAACCCTGGGAGGGCTTAAATTCAAACCACAAATGGAACCAAGTCATATAGTAATTTTAATTGTTTACATCACTTTGATAATTTTATCAGCAATGTTTTCATCGAGCGAAACAGCTTATTCTGCTGCGAATGCGGTTAGACTAAAGACACTCGAAGCTTCTGGCTCAAAGCGTGCAGGCAAAACGCTTAAATATATCGAAAATTTTGATAAGTTGCTTTCTACATTGCTTGTCGGAAATAATATAGTAAATATAACCGCAGCAACACTGGGTACAATACTTTTTGTAGGCTTTTTAGGCTCACAAAATTTGGGTGCGACAATATCCACAATAGTAACAACGGTAGTGCTTTTGATATTTGGCGAGGTCACGCCAAAAAGTTTGGCAAAAGAGCGTCCCGAAACCTTTGCAATGGCGATGTATCCTTTTGTCAAGTTTTTCTTTGTGATACTAACGCCGATAAATGCAATATTCATGTTGTGGAAAAAGCTTATACAAAAAGTATTCAAGTTGCAGCGAGATCAAGGACTTACCGATGCCGAACTAAAAACCTATGTCGAAGCGGCAGAGAAAGACGGCGGAATTTCTGTACATGAGCGTGACTTGATACGCTCTGCGATAGAGTTTGAGGACTTGGATATTTACGATATCATGACTCCCCGCGTAAGCGTTGTCGCAATAGAAGAAAACGAGAGCATAGATGACATTGCCGAAAAGTTTTATGAGCACGGCTATTCGCGTTTGCCTGTGTACTCAAAGTCAATCGACAGCATAATAGGCGTTATCCACGAAAAAGACTTTTTCTATATGCTGCGCAACAACAAATCCGATATAAAAGAGATTATCCAAAGCAGTATATCAGTATCCGACTCTATGAAAATCAGCGATACCTTGCGCCTTTTGCAAAAAGCAAAATTACACATGGCGATAGTTGTTGACGAGTTTGGCGGCACCAGCGGCATTGTCACAATGGAGGACATTATCGAAGAGCTTGTCGGTGAGATTTGGGACGAACACGACGAAGTCGAAGTGTTGATGCGCAAAGAAGGCGAAAACGAATTTTTAGTAAACGGAGCCGAATCACTGCAAACATTGTTCGAGGCAGTGGGTATTGTCACTAATGAAGAATTTGAATCAGTAACTGTCGGCGGTTGGGTAACCGAGCAAATGGAAAAACTACCTGTTACGGGCGAAGAATTTTCATTCGAAAATTTGATTATTACTGTAACTAAGGCTTCGATGAAAAAGGTAATAGAAGTACGAGTAAAAGTAAATCCAAAAACAGAAGAATAGTTTTACCTAACAAAAGATTACATTCCACGAAAGATAAAATCTAAAACAAATTCTGTTTTTATGAACGACATGACACTATATAGGGGAGCAGACACTTTTGTGGGACATTTTTCTTGATATCTTTTTAGATGCGCTAATAGACTCGCTCAAAATCTTACCGTTTTTGCTTGCAATGCATATCTTGATAGAAGTATACGAGTACAGAGCAGGCAGCAAACTAAAAGTCAACAAACTGCTAAACGGCAAAGCCGCACCGCTTCTCGGCGGGGCTGTGGGGCTTATACCGCAGTGCGGTTTTTCTGTCGTTGCGACAAAACTTTATTGCGGACGCAACATAAAGCTGGGCACACTGCTTGCTGTCTATATAGCCACAAGCGATGAGGCAATACCGATTTTGCTGTCTGACATGTCCTCTGCGCCAAAGCTTTTGCCGTTGCTTGGCATCAAGTTTTTGTTCGCGCTATCCGTAGGATACGGAGTAAATCTCTTTTTACGCAAAAAGCAAACAGTACCGCAAGTAGCCGAAAATATCCAAATCCAAAAAGGCTGTCACGGTCACGAAATTGGACACTCGCACGAAAGCGAGCAAGATGAAACTCCAACAATTCAAAAAAACAAAAAATTCGACTACAGTCGTTTTATAATACATCCGATAATCCATTCGCTAACAATATTAGCATTTATCTTTGCAGTAAATATTGTACTAAATGCAATAATCGAGTTCGTAGGGCAGGACAGGCTATATGACGCACTAAACAGTGCAAAATTCGCTCAAGCTCCCTTAGCTGGGCTGATAGGGCTAATCCCAAACTGCGCAAGTTCGGTAGTAATAACCCAAATGTACGCCCAAGGCGCCCTCACTTTGGGCGCAGCGGTAACAGGGCTATCCGTAAACGCAGGCATCGCCTACGCCGTACTGTTCAAAGAAAACAAAAACCTAAAACAAAATCTGCTAATAATAGCAGGACTATACGCAGCAAGTACAATATTAGGCACAATAATAACGGCAATAATGTAAACAAAACAATTTTTGATATTACTGTTTCCTAATAAAAAGCAAGTTGGCTACCTTTTGGTTTGAATGCGGATTATATTTTGGGGCTAAAGGACTAAGCACAAAGACTGGTTCTTAACAAAAGCATTATATTTTGTGTCAAAAAAAATTTCTCGTCATAGTATGTAATAAGTATAATTTTTTGAGGAGAAAGGATTGTGGATAATTTTACATATAAAGACGAATATGATGACAATGTTGCATCTGTAGTAGAGCCGAAAGAAGAGAATTTGCAAGGCGAAGATAACATGTATGCCAACATTCCCAAACCACCGTCGGCAAAAAAACCGGTTACGGCAGCGCCCAGTATGCCGGCACAACTAAACCGTTATTTAGAAAAAACAGCGCAGCATCCGACAAGCGAGGCAAGAACAAACAGCTTTGCGGGCAATTCTTATTTGCAAAACCAAGTCGGCAAGTTTGTAAAAATTTGTATGCAGGCGGGCAGCAAAACGCTGGAGCATTACGGACACCTTAAAGCGGCGGATAATAATTACATAGTTTTGGCAGCGGCAAATGCCGAAATGCTGTGTGAGATTAACTCGGTAAAGTTTATACAGATTATTTAAAGATTATCTTGAGAAAACTTATTTTTGCCTGTACGAATAAAAAACAAAGAACCTCCAAAAGCTAATTACAATCAAGGAGGTTTTTTTATGCACGATGATTTGAATGAGAAAATTTTGAAGATTGAGTCAGCAAACAACTATTCGGAGTATGCGCAAGATATGACATCCGACCAGATAGAGGATGAATACGCAGAACTAAAAAAGAAGTATCAGGACTTTGATGCGGACGAATATGCATCCGACACTCTCGAAATGGGTGCCGACGAATATTTTGGTGTACCGACCGAAAACGATAACAAAGTTCCGCCTGACGGCGAACTAGGTATGCCCGACGGTCCCTACAACCCAAAGAGCAGAATGGAAGCAGGTGCCGATAGTTATTTTTCGAGTATTGCAGGAGCATACCCAGAAACCGACTTTACGCCGTACCACTCTACTGCAAAATACACTATGATACCCGACCCCGAAGACGAAGATGTGTCGTCAATGACAGAAAGCTAATAAACAGCACAAAAGGTTTGGTACAATTAACCAAACCTTTTATAGATTTTTATATTATTATAAACATACAACAAATCTTATCAAGTAATTATTTATTTGTTCTAAACAGATTGACAGTTTTAGGTTTTTGGGAGTATATTTATACTAAGAATATTTTTTGCAAATTACTGTAATGTATTGTCAGTAATTTTTAATTTTGTTGTGAGGGTTTAATGAAACTAGAAACACATTGTCATTCAAAAAAAGCAAGCTTTTGTTCTCACCTAGAGCCCGTTCAACTTGTAGAACTAAACAAGACGGCAGGCATTGATGCTTTTGTAATGACTAATCATTATACAAAAGGTTACTTCGAAAATTATCCGGGGCAAAGCTTTGATGATAGAATTGAATACTTTTTGAATGAGTACCGTACCGCAAAAACAGAAGGCGATAAACAAGGAGTCCATGTGCTGCTGGGAGCCGAAGTAGCTATTAATGTAGACGATAACAGAGCCGAATTTTTGCTGTTTGGCACGGACGAGGACTTTTTTTATTCTAATGGTATTTTGTACGAAAACACCCAACAAAGCCTTTACAAGCTTTGTGCCGATAACAATATACTAATGTATCAAGCGCACCCGCTACGGACAGAACAAGGCCACTTTCCGTGGGACCCCGAGTATTTGGACGGCTACGAAATAAACCTGCATCCGTACTTTGCAAGACAAGACGATGGTGTCAGGGAACTTGCCGACAAAAACAACAAAGGACTAACTTGCGGCAGCGACTTTCACTATGATTTTCAAAGCGGCAGCGGCGGCATAATTGTACCAAACACGGTCACAACAGCCAAAAAGCTCGCAGAGTTTTTACGCCAAAACCCACGCCCTGAGTTATACTTTAGGGACAACTAATCCAAACCAATTCTATAAACAACAAAAAATGCCCGCGCTGAGGATTTTATGAAGCTTGATACGCACTGCCATTCTAAAGGAGTTAGCTTTTGTTCCGATGTTACGGCGGAACACCTTGTGCGTCTAAACAAGATTGCGGGAGTCGGGGCTTTTGTGTTGACCAATCACTATTCAAAGACTTATATGGATTCGTACCCGATAAATAGCTTTGATGCAAAGATAAAAATGTTTCTTAACGAATATTATTTGGCAAAAGCAGAGGGCGAAAGGCATAATGTACATGTTTTGCTGGGAGCCGAAGTAGCAATAAAAGTAAAGGATGTTATGTCGGAGTTTTTGCTGTTTGGTACGGATGAGAAGTTTTTTTTGTCTAATCCTATGTTGTACGACTGTGACCAGCAAAGTCTTTACAAAATATGCCGTGACAATAAAGTCTTAATGTATCAAGCGCACCCGTTGCGTGTAGAGCAAAATCACCATCCGGCAGATCCTGAGTTTTTGGACGGGTTCGAGATAAACCTGAGTCCATGTTTTTTGAGGCGGGATACAGATATTATTGCCATGGCAGGCAAATATGACAAGGGCATCACTTGCGGCAGTGATTTTCATTACGCCAATCAAGCAGGCAACGGCGGTATAATTTTGCCTCCGACGGTTATAACTCCTAAAAAACTGGCGCAATACTTACGCAAAAATAAACGGCCCGACATGTATTACAACAAGTTCAAAATCATTAAATTCTAGAATTTTTAAACTTTGAGGAAAAGAATATATGCAAAAATCAGTCATTAGAAGCACAATTATTTCTGCGCTTATAATTATACTTGCGGCGGTTATCCGTGCATTCGCGATACACATTTTTATTTCGCCTAACCACTTTGCTCCCGGCGGCGTAACGGGTATTGCGATTATGATACAATACAAAACAGGCATAAATGCAGGCTATTTTATTTTTGGTATCAACTTACCGTTGCTTATTTTGGCGGCAATTTATATCAACAAGGGCTATGCAATAAAAAGTGCGGCGGCAACGATGCTGTCATCTTTATTTCTAATATTGCTGGAGCAGATAGATAATTTCCCGCAGTTTATTGCAGGGAACGAAAGACTGCTTGCTGCGATTGCGGCAGGTGTTTTGGGCGGTACATCGCTGGCACTAATGCTCAAAATAAACGGAAGCTCGGGCGGCACAGATATTATAGCAAGTCTTATTCAAAAAAAACATTCCTCAACAAGCATAGCGTGGTTTATTTTGATGTGCGATGCAACGGTTGTTTTGTCGTCCATGTTTGTTTACGGTTCAGCCGAAGCAGGGCTTTTTAGTTCGCTTGCTCCTGTTTTACTGTCACTAACCGAGATTTTTGTAGGTACAAGGGTTATCGAGGCAATTACACAAGGCTTTAAGAATGCGCTCAAATTCGAGATTATCACAGACTCGCCCGCAGAACTATCCAAAATCATATTCGAAAAACTTAACCGCGGCGTTACATGTATCGATGCAAAAGGTATGTTTTCGGGCAAAGAAAAGTCCCTGCTTATTTGCATTGTCCGCAAAAACCAAATAGCTTCCTTTAGGCAAATCCTAAAAGAATTCGGACAGGATACCTTCACTTATATTTCCCGTACTTCCGAGGTAGTGGGCAAAGGTTTCCCCGGTCAATAAGATGCTCTTTAAACTGATTATAGAAAACTTTATATTGCAGATTGTCTTTTGTATAGGCTCTATTGTGGCAACTGGTGTTGCTATTAGTTTTTTTAATAATCTTTTTTTCAAAATCACGAGGCGCAACGGCTACCGGATCATGCTTGCAACAGGCGCAATAGGTACGCCGATTCACGAAATAGGCCATGCAATAATGTGCGGCTTGTTCGGTCACAAAATAATAAAGGTCAAACTGTTTGATCCGTCTCTAAAAGACGGCACCATGGGCAGCGTGACTCACACATACGACAAACGCAATTTCTATCACCGCATAGGCAACTTCTTTATAGGAATAGGACCGATAATATTTGGCAGTATCTGTATGCTGCTACTTATGCTTATACTAACTCCGACAGTCTTTAGCGGTTACAGAGCCGAGCTTGCCGCTCTTGGCAACATAGAATACGATATGTTTTCTGCCAAAACTTATAAAACTATATTTTCTGTATTTGCAGGCAGCTTTTTGTGTATATTTGATTTATCCAACTTCCTCAATATCTTTTGGTTAATTTTTATTGTCTTGAGTCTATGTATTGCCATGCACATGAAAATAAGTCCTGCCGATATCAAAACAGGCAAATCTGGCTTTGTGTTCGTATGCTTGCTTTTTATTATAATAAACTTTATCCTTGCCGCAATAAAACAAAATTTTGTCCTGTCGCTGACAGCCTTTGCCTTTCGTGCAGGCATATTTATTTTGACATTTTCGTCAATATCTATCTTTTTGCTAATTCTATTGGTGCTGGTCGCAATGCTGATAAAATCAATAGCAAATTTGGGTAAAAAACATAGATAAAAAAGACATTCGCACTGGTTGATGAAAAGGCTAAAAACATATATTGATAAAATAATAGTAAGTCACATTAATAAATGGAGGGAAAATATGTCTGAGCAAAAAATTGAAGATTTTATCTGTGATGTTCTTACCAGTGATGCACAAAAAAGAGCACTGGAGTTTGTACAATATTTGAGGGCGAACGAAATGGAGTTTGAGAGAGGAAGAGCGTATTGGGAAGACAAGTTTTATTGGGGAATTAAATATAACGATGAATATGTTTGTTTTATTTTGCTTAATAATGAAGAAAAAACCGACGCCGAAAGCTGGACTATTTGGTCGGATGACAGTGGCGCAACCACAATTGGCGATAGTTCGGTAGATGAACAGACGAAAAAATCATTTTGGAAATTTGTTAATATTTGCGAAAAAGAGAATAAATGCTTTGAAGGCTGTAAAAGATCAAGCAGGACGATATTAGGAAAAAGATTTGATAATGTTTGTGGAACTGCCATTAAATTTGAAAATCCGGATACCGAGACTATACAGTGCATGAAGAAAATGGTGGAAATAAGAAAAAACGATATTCTAAAAAGTGCTAATTGTACATAATAATCAGAATTCTACATCCACTAATAACTATAAATCAAAAAATAAATTTTTATCTTTGAAAAAACTCTTGACAAATTAGTAAGGTACCTGTATATTATTAGTAAGGTACCTTACTAATTTTTTTGGAGGAAAAATTTTATGCAAAATATTGATTCTACAAGCCAAAAACTTTTTAGGCTTGTGCGGCTGTTGACGCGTTATAACCATTTGCAAGAAAGAGACGGCGGAACGCTAGAGCAAAGCAGGGGACAGGGTAGAGTTTTGGCTCTTTTGGAACTAAAGCCAGGGATTACGCAAACGGAACTGTCGTATCTTTTGGGTGTACGCAACCAGTCATTGGGTGAAATGCTTGCAAAGCTAGAGAGGAATGAGCTTATAAAAAGAGAAGCATCCAGCGAAGATAAGCGGGTGCAAAACATCACTCTTACAGACAAGGGCAAAGATGCGGCAAAAAATATAAAGAAAAACGACGGAGATAAAATATTTGAAATATTGTCAAGTGCCGAGGAACAAAGCTTTTCGGCGGTCTTGGATAAGCTTATTGAGGAACTGGAAAAAGTGCTTGGCAAAGATGCGGACGGCGATATGGATATGCGTCCGCGTATGCCGCTGCCGCACATGCCAAGAATAAGAGTTATGAAAAAGCATATCAAAAACAGCGGCGATGACGATATAGAAATCGATTTTGATGATATGGACAATGGCGACGGCGCACCGATAAAGATTATCAAAAAGCAAATACGCAAAAGTGACGGAGATGTAGAAATCGACATAGCCAAAGAACTTGCCGATATGGACGGCTTTGAAGAATTTGAGGGCGGGGCTGTAAAAATTATTGACAACAGAGCAAGCGACGGAACAGGAATAGTAAAAAAGATTATTATTAAAAAGGACAAAGAAGAAGTTTAGTTTTAAATCAATATTTAGTGTAAGGAGTTTATTGTTATAAGGTTTGTAGCAATAAACTTTTTACATATCACCATAATTGGCTGTAGTCATATTGCTATTATTATTAAGCTTTGGTATACTTATCAAGTAAGAATATTATGCAAGAGGTGAATTATGACAGATTTAGAATTGTATTTAGATAATATGCAAAAGCCGTGGGGAAAGCTGCTCTATAAGATTATTTGGGAGCAGCTTTCTTTTGCAAAATCATTAAAGATACTTGATTTTGGAAGTGGTTTTGGAATGACTGCTAATCATTTGGCGGCTTTTAATGAGGTATTGGCAGTTGAACCAAGCAAACAGATGTGCGAAATGAGTTTCAAAGACAATAAATATTCTCAAATTGTCGGAGGGATTGAGGCCTTGGACAAAATTCCGAAAGAAAGTTATGATTTGATTGTTTGTCATAATGTATTGGAGTATGTTGATAACAAAGAGAGTTATATTACGGCTTTTAGCAAGCTATTGAAAACCGGCGGAAAAATCTCGCTCATTAAGCACAATCATTCAGGCAGAGTCATGCAAAAAGCTATTTTTGAAAATAACATAGAGCAAGCAATTAAGTTAGTAAACGGAGAAATTGCTTTTGCTCAAACATTTGGCGAGATTAAGTATTATGGTTTGCAAGAACTCGATAGTTGGGCAAGCTTACATAACCTAAAACTGGTAGATAATCTTGGTATAAGGACTCTATTTGCGTTACATCCGGATAATTCTATACGGGAAAACAAAGATTGGCTGGATTCTATGTTTGAGCTAGAACTAAAAGTCAGTAGAATAAAAGAATTTGTAGGAATTGCTTTTTTTAATCATGTCATTTTAGAAAAAATATAATATTAGTTAAAGCAAAAAAAATAAAAAACAGAGAATAAAAAATGGAAGTATCAGTTTCTACAGGAATGTATTATAAAAAAAGCGGAACAGAAATTTTGGATATTATTAAGGGAGCCGGTTGTGACAATATTGAACTGTTTATAAACCAAGCCTTTTTTAATTTTTCAAATGCAGAATTAGAAAAAGAAATATCAAAAAGGAATATGAAAGTATCATCGATTCATTTGCCTATACCGATTATTTACAGAGCAGGCGAAAATGAGCAAGAATGGATAAAAAAAGGTATCGAGATTGCTAAATTGTTTGATACAAAATACATTGTTACACACACAACATACGAAACTAAATCAGACGGGAGCGTTTTAGATATTGATTTGGTACATCTAAATAATCTAAAAAAATACTCTGGCAACGATAGATATATCTTAACGGAAAACAATTCTATATTGCCTGTAAAAAGCTTTACTCAAGGGGCAGATGAATTTTGTGATATTTTAGAGAAAAACAATCTCTCTATGACCTTTGATACCACACATTGGGCTTTTACAAATAGACCTTTATCGGAAGGATATAATTTGTTTAAAAAGTACATAAAAAATATTCATATTAGTGACTATCGGGACAAAATTGAACATGTTGCATTTGGCGACGGTGATTTGGATCTTGGCGGGTTTATTAAAAAACTAAAAAAAGATAATTATAATTATTTGCTGACCGTCGAATATGATTTTGATAATATAAAACGGAATAATATCAGAAATAATAATGAAGCAATAGAAAAAATTGCTGAGGCAATTAGTTACATTAATCAAGTATAGACATAAAATTTATTTTAAACAGGAAAACATTGTGTTTGTTAAAAAGCTATTGATGGAGCAAGTGATTTTGGGAATAAATTTGGATAAATAAAGCCAAAAAACTTTTTGTAAACCCACTTAAAACTAAATGACTAAAAATTTGAAAAGTGATATAATAGGCTCACCATATATATAGGGAGCTTATTATTTTTATGAAACGGGTAGAGGTTTGTCAGGTTTTGACTAAGGGTTATGTCGATAAGGATGTGACGGTTTGCGGTTGGATTAGAACCAGTAGGGATTCTAAGAATATGGCGTTTATCGAGATAAACGACGGGTCAGATTTTGAAAATCTGCAAATTGTTGCGGATAAAAATATTATTACTAATTTTGGCGAGGTGTCCCGCATGGGGAGCGCAATAAAGGTTAGCGGTAAATGTGTTAGGGCGGCTAATAATGCGGACGGAGTTGAGGTCGAGGCAAAGACAATAGAATTGCTTGGCGATTGTCCGCCTGAATATCCTTTGCAGAAAAAGCGTCATACACTGGAGTTTTTGCGTACTATGCCGCACTTGCGTTTGCGTACAAATACTTTTAATGCGGTGTTTAGGGTGCGCAGCGTTTTGTCTAATGCCATACACAACTTTTTTCAAAGTAAGGGATTTATTTATTCGCACACACCTATAATTACGGGCAGCGACTGCGAGGGTGCAGGCGAAGTATTTAGCGTTACTACAAACGGTTATGCGCCAAAATACAAGTCTGAGGAAGAGTATTATGCTAATGACTTTTTTTCGACGAGAGCGGGGCTTACGGTTTCGGGTCAGCTAGAGGGCGAGGCTTGCGCTATGGCCTTTGGCAAGATTTATACTTTTGGACCGACTTTTAGGGCAGAGAACAGCAACACACCACGCCATGCAGCGGAGTTTTGGCAGATAGAACCCGAGATTGCTTTTGCGGACTTAGGCGATGTTATTGCGCTTGCCGAGGACATGTTCAAAAGCATAGTTAGCGAGACTATAAAAAAATGCCCCAAAGAAATGCAATTTTTTGAAAAGCATTATGAGAGCGGTTTGTTACAAAAGCTAGCGAGTGCAATAAGCAATGATTTTGCGGTTTGCGATTATACTGACGCTATCGACATTTTGATAAAAAGCGGCGTGGAGTTTAGCTATCCTGTAAAGTGGGGTCTTGACTTGCAGACCGAGCATGAGCGTTATATAGCCGAAAAGCATTTTAACAAGCCTGTGTTTATTACAAACTATCCAAAAGAGATTAAGTCGTTTTATATGAAGCAGAACGCGGACGGCAAAACTGTTGCGGCAAGCGATTTGTTGGTGCCGGGCGTCGGCGAGATTATCGGCAGCAGCGAGAGAGAAGCGGACTACGGTAAGCTTTTGGAAGTTATCAAACAGCGCGGTATGAGATTGTCGGATTACGAGAACTACCTTGATTTGCGTAGGTTTGGTTCTTGCCCGCACGGTGGCTTTGGTTTGGGACTGGAAAGGCTGCTTATGTATATAACAGGCATATCTAATATAAGAGATGTGGCTTTGTATCCGCGCTCGGTAGGTCAATTATTCTAATTTTGCCTATAAAAGCAGCCATCTGACGGTTGCGTGCAATCTTTTGAAGGGTCGAGTCCAAAGCCTTATTTTGTAAGGCTTTATATACTTCTCCTCTAAAAAAATCTGCCAGCTACCGCCATATGACTACTTCTAAAGGCAAAAATCTTTGACCTGTTGGGAGGATTACATGATAAAAATACCACAAAATTATTCTTCGTTGCTTGATTATAGGCAGACGGAAAAAGCGATTAAATTTATTAAGGATACTTTCGAGCGGGCACTTAGCAGCGCATTATGCTTAGAGCGTATCAGCGCGCCGCTGTTTGTATTTGAGGGCGAGGGCATGAACGATGATTTGAGCGGGGTTGAACGGCCTGTTAGTTTTGATATGGCCTCGTGCCCTAGTAAGTCAGTTCAGATAGTACATAGCCTTGCCAAGTGGAAGCGTATAAGTCTGAAGCAGTATAACTTTTGTACGGGAGAGGGGCTTTATACGGACATGAACGCTATAAGGCGTGATGAGAAGCTGGACAATATACATTCGATTTATGTTGACCAGTGGGACTGGGAGCGGGCTATTACTGACAGCGAGCGCAATACCGATTACCTAAAAGGAATTGTAAGAACTATTACTAATACGATTGCTGATACTGCTGATTTGGTAAAGAAGCAGTTTGGTGCGATCAGTATTGCTTTAGAGCGTGAGCCGTATTTTATTACTTCACAAGAGCTTGAGGATATGTATCCTACACTAGAGTCGAAAGAGCGAGAGAACGAGATTGCAAAAAAGTATAAGACAGTTTTTATCTCGCAGATAGGCGGAGTTTTGAAAAGTGGCAAGCCACATGACATGCGCGCGCCCGACTATGATGACTGGAGCCTGAACGGTGACATAATTTATTGGAATGATGTTTTGGGCGAAGCGTTCGAAATATCCAGTATGGGCATAAGAGTAACGCCCGAATCGTTGCACAATCAACTAAAGATTAGCGGAAAAACGGATAGGGAAAAGCTGAAATATCATTCTATGCTGCTAAAAGGCGAATTGCCGCTAAGTATCGGCGGCGGGATAGGGCAGTCGAGGCTTTGTATGCTGCTACTGCAAAAAGCGCATATCGGCGAGGTTCACGCTTCGGTTTGGGATGAAGAAACTCATACACTGGCTAGGGAAAAAAATATTAATTTACTATAAAATTAAGATACGATATTATTATCAAAAATATTAACAGAGAGGTTTTTATGTACAGGACTCATAATTGCGGGGAATTGAGAGAGGCGAACATCGGTCAGACCGTTAAGATTTGCGGTTGGTTGCAGGGCATCCGTGATATCGGTGCGGTGATTTTTGCGGTAGTGCGTGACTTTTATGGCATTACGCAGGTTGCTATTTCTGACGCTGATATGGCAGAAAAGGTTAGGGGGATTTCGATAGAGTCTACTATTTTGGTAGAAGGCGAGGTTATCAAGCGGTCCAGCCCTAATCCTAATATGCCTACGGGATTGATTGAGATTGTACCTAAGAATATCGAAGTTCTTGGCAAATGCACAGAGCAGGTTGCCTTTTGAGATTTCTGCTTCCGCTTCCGTTGCAGAGGACCTAAGGCTTAAATACAGATATTTAGATTTGCGCAACCCGAAAGTTAAGGATAATATCGTTATGCGTTCAGAGATTATCAAAGATTTGCGAGAGGGTATGGCAAAGCAGGGCTTTATAGAAATTAGTACGCCTATACTTACAAGCTCATCGCCCGAGGGTGCGAGAGATTATATTGTGCCTAGCCGTATGCATCCGGGCAAGTTTTATGCTTTGCCGCAAGCACCGCAACAGTACAAACAGATTTTGATGTGTTCGGGGTTTGACAGGTATTTTCAGATAGCACCGTGCTTTAGGGACGAGGCGGCAAGAGCCGACCGTTCACCCGGTGAGTTTTATCAGCTTGATATGGAAATGGCTTTTGCCGAGCAAGAGGATGTTTTTAATGTTGTAGAGGCGGTACTGCCGCCTGTGTTTGCTAAACATTCGGGTTGGGCGGCGGACAAATCACCGTTTATCCGTATCCCGTACAGAGAGGCAATGGAAAAATACGGTTCGGATAAGCCCGATCTTAGAAACCCGCTGGAGATTACGGACGCTACTAAACTTTTTGAAAAGTGCGAGTTTGGAGCTATAAAGAACTGCGTTATAAAGGCGGTTGTTGTAAAGGACTTTAAGGGTACGAGAAAGCAAATTGACGAGATTTGCGCGGAACTTACTGCGCAAGAATATGCTAAGGCTGTTTATTGGTTTAAGGTAGGGCAAAACAACGAGGTCAGTGGCGGTATTGCTAAGTTTGTAAATAATATCAAGGACGGCGTAATTAATGGCTTGGGACTTGGGAACGATTCGCTTGTTATGTTGGTTGCTAATCCTAAGTTGCTTGCCGCTCAAAAAGAGGCGGGCAGGTTGCGTACGGCAATAGGAACAAAACTTGACCTTTTAGAAAAAAATATTTTCAGATTTTGCTGGATAGTTGATTTTCCGATGTATGAAATTGGCGAGGAGTCGGGTGAACTTGAGTTCTGCCACAATCCGTTCTCGATGCCGCAAGGCGGAATGGATGCGCTCAAAAACCAAGACCCGTTGGATATCTTGGCGTACCAGTACGATATTATCTGTAACGGCGTGGAGTTGTCTAGCGGTGCTGTAAGAAATCATGACCCGGAAATAATGATAAAGGCTTTTGCATTGGTCGGCATGGGTGAGGATGTTGTATCCGAAAAGTTCCCTGCTATGTTTAATGCGTTTAAATTTGGTGCGCCGCCTCATGCAGGTGTTGCACCCGGTGTTGACCGTATGATAATGCTTATCTGTGATACGCCTAATATAAGAGAAGTTATACCGTTCCCGATGAACAAGTCGGCAGAAGATGTGCTTATGAATGCGCCTTCGACAGTTACACAAAAGCAGTTGGATGATGTGCATATTTGTATTAAGCAAACACAGAAAAAGTAAACTCGCACTATATAGCTTTGCGGAGCGGTGTGTATTGCGGTGTAATAGAGGATATCTATACAAAAATCTTTTGCAGGAATTTTTGAGGGAGTAATAATGATTGAAATTTTTGAAGCAGCGATGGTGATACTTTTTGGCATTTCGTGGCCGATAAACATTTTTAAGTCTTATAAGAGCAGAACTGCAAAAGGCAAAAGCTTGTTGTTCTTGATGTTTATTTTTGCAGGGTATATTTGCGGTATCACAAGCAAGCTTATCGGGCATTTTAATGACAGGGCGATTACTTATGTGTTTTGGTTTTATGTGCTTAATCTTGTTATGGTAGGTATTGACATTGCTTTATTTATACGCAATAAGCGGCTTGATAAAAAGCGACTTAATGAGGAGGGAAAATAATGAACGGGACAAAAGATATCAAATATGCAGACAATCAAAGCTGTATGCTGGATGTGATTTATCCTTTAGAACAAAAGCTGGACAGGACTGTTATTTTCTTTCATGGCGGCGGCTTGGAGGGCGGCGATAAAGAGCAGGACAGCCTTATATGCGGCTCTATTGCAAATGGCTTGGGTGTTACTGTTTTGAATGCAAACTATCGGCTATATCCCGCTTGTGCGTATCCCGATTATATTTGCGATGCGGCAAAAGCGGTCAAGTGGTTTTTTGATAATGCGAGCCGCTATAACCTAGGCAAACAGCTTGTTATTATGGGGTGTTCGGCAGGTGCTTATATTGCGATGATGCTTTGTTTTGATAGCAGCTTTTTGACAAATGTTGGAGTGGATTCAAAAAAAATTGCCGCGTATTATTTTGACAGCGGGCAGCCTACAGTGCATTTTAGAGTGCTGAAAGAAATGGGATTTGACGAAAAAACAATTTTGGTAAATGAACGCGCGCCGCTGTTTCATGTTAAAAAATCGGACTATCCGCCTATGACAGTTGTTACTTATACACAGGACATAGAGGTGCGAAAAGAGCAAAGCGAGCTGCTTTGTGCGGCACTAAAATGCTTTAACCATGATAGCAACAAAGTTAATTTTAAGCTTTTGGAAGGCGGTCATGTTACAGGGAATTTATTTGACAGCGACGGACATATAGGTCATATCAAACACTTAAAAGAATTATTTGAACAAATTGATTAGGCTTGTGTGTGACGCAAATTTGTTATTAGGTTTTTGCAAAAATTCATATATTTATTTTTTTGACAAAAGACCTGAATTCATATAAGAATTTAGCGTTCTATTGCTGTTATTTTTCTTGCTTGCGTAAATTTATTGCGTTTTAAGGCGTTGTGGATGGGCTTGCAGGCAAAATAACTTTGCATGAAAATGTTGCTTGATAAAAAAGTAAGCCACTGTCGCATGCTATTGTCGGGTTTTTGAACAAAGTTTTTGTTTGGCAAAGATGACAAAAACAGCATAAGTACAGTCGGTTTTTGTAATAAGATTTTGGAAAAGAGAATTTGATTTTATATTATTTTTAGTTTGTAAATATATAAATTCATATAATAAAAAAGGTGGCTGTCAAATTCTTTTGTAATAGTATTATCTCTAGTAATGACAGCCACTTCCCTCACTTGTGGTTCGGCTTTTTTCGTGCTAACACAAGGCTTTACAGATTTTAACAACGATATTCCCTATAGCATAAAAAAAAGGGTCTTGCGACCCGACCCTGCCTTGGGGGCAGGGTTTTTTTCGTGCTAAAGTGAAGCTTTTTCTGCTTTTAAAACGATATTTCCTATAGCATAAAAAAATAAGGAGTGGCACTAGTGCCACTCCTAAAATCTATAACCACTCTGTTGTCTAAGATGGTTTAAAGTCTATTTTAGCTATTAGAATTTTTTGCCACATCTGAAGCGAAAGCATCCACAAGATAGAAACGGCAAAAAGTTACAGCCGCGGGAGCAAGAGCAGTGAGACTTGTTGCACTTGCAATCGCATTTAGAGCAACAGTCATTTTTGTTCTTTCCGCATCCGCAATCGTCTTTTTTGTCGAAGCCGCCTTTACATCCGCAATCGTCTTTTCTGTCGAAGTTGCCTTTACATCCGCAATCGTCTTTCTTGTCGAAGCTGTTTTTACATCCGCAATCGTCTTTTCTGTCGAAGCCGCGTTTGCATCCGCAATCGTCTTTCTTGTCGAAGCTGTTTTTACATCCACAGTCATTTTTCTTTCCGTAGTTGTCTTTGCATCCACAGTCGTCTTTTTTGTCATAGTCGCGTTTACATCCGCAATCGTCTTTTCTGTCGAAGCCGCCTTTACATCCGCAATCGTCTTTTCTGTCGAAGCTGTTTTTACATCCGCAATCGTCTTTCTTGTCGAAGCTGTTTTTACATCCGCAGTCGTCTTTTTTGTCATAGTCGCGTTTGCATCCACAGTCGTCTTTCTTGTCGAAGCCGCATTTGCATCCGCAATCGCCTTTTCTGTCGTAGTTGTTTTTGCATCCACAATCGTCTTTCTTGCCGTAGTTGTCTTTGCATCCACAATCGTCTTTCTTGCCGTAGTTGTCTTTGCATCCACAATCGTCTTTCTTGCCGTAGTTGTCTTTGCATCCGCAATCATCTTTTTTGCCGTAGTCGCGTTTGCATCCGCAATCATCTTTCTTGCCGTAGTCACCTTTGTCTTCGAACTCGGGTTTTTTACCGTAGTCACCTTTGCCGCCGAACTCGGGTCTTTTACCGTAATCGCCCTTATTGTCGTACTCGGGTCTTTTACCGTAGTCGCCTTTGTCTTCGAACTCGGGTTTTTTACCGTAGTCGCCCTTATTGTCGTACTCGGGTTTTTTACCGTAGTCGCCCTTATTGTCGTACTCGGGTCTTTTACCGTAATCGCCCTTATTGTCGTACTCGGGTTTTTTACCGTAGTCACCTTTGTCTTCGTACTCGGGTTTTTTACCGTAGTCACCTTTGCCGTCTGCTTGATTTTCTTTTGCGCTGCCGCGTTTTTTCATTTCTGATTCATAATCATAATCGTATTGTCTATCCATTAAAAAATCCTCCGTAAAAAATACGAAGGACTATTGATGTATTCTGTTATAATATCCTTCGTATATTTACAGAATATGACGAAGGTATAAAATTTGTGATTGTTATTGCAGTGGTTTAGTTTAGTACCGAAATATACAGTGACAGGTAACCCATATAGCAAAGCCAAGCTAGGATTGGTATTATTAGTATCCATGCGGTGCGGCTGACTTTCATGTCAACTATCATTAGTGTAACGAATATTGACAGCGTTAGGCAAATCCAAATAAAGGCGAATATATAGGCGTTTGCAACAAAGAATATCGGCGAGATGCCAAGCAATAAAATTATTGCAGTGCTCCATAATATTACGCTTAGTTTTTTGTGCGAGTTAACTATATTGGAGTAGGATTTTATACTTAGAGTAAAAAACAAGCTTAATCCCGCTAAAGCATAAACTACAGGGCGTATAATTGCAAACAATACATCCGGGGCTGTTGCCGGAGGAGTAACAAGTCCCGATATGCCCATTTGCGCGTGTGATAAAAAATCTATAAGCAATCCTACTGCCAGTGTTATCATTGTTGTAAGCACAAGTAGTAGAATTTGAGATTTGTCCACACGGTGTGATTTGATTTTTTCGATATTTTCCATGTGGTTATTTTGTGCTAAGGGATTAGAAAATATGTAACCATAATTTATTTGCCAGCATAAAGATACTCAAAAGTACAAGATATACGGCAAATCCATTCATGTTGCGTTTTGACAGTATTTTTAGAAGTAAGGTTATGCTTACAAGTCCAGAGAGGAATGCCGTAAAAAATCCGACTATTAGTGCCGGTGCGCTTGCGTTGATTGCGCTTGCGCCGCCGCTTGCAAATTCCAGGATTGACGAGCCTATTATTATAGGGATAGAAATTAGGAACGAAAAATTTGCGGATTCGGTGCGGTCATTGCCCAGAAGCACAGACGCGCTTATTGTCGAACCGCTGCGGGAAATTCCCGGGAATACCGCAAAGCCTTGCGTTATACCGATTATGGCTGCATCAAAGAATGTCATTTTGGGTTTTGCCAGACTGGTGCTTTTTTTTGGGACAAAGCTTGTTATGACCAATAATATCGCCGTTATCAAAAAGCAATAGACAAGATAGTCGCCGCTCATGGATTCTTCTATAAGCGGTTTTAGTAACAACGCGGCAATAACAGTAGGTACCGTTGCAACTACTATCAGCCAAACCTCGCGGGAAAGGGGCTTTTTGACAAGCGAAAAAACCTTTTTGCGCATTACTATTATTACTGCCAAAAGTGTAGCCAAATGGATAAGTAGTTCGAACGCCAACGGTATAGAGCCAAGCCCCATAATTCTTCCTGCTATAATGGTGTGACCAGAACTTGATACGGGCAAAAACTCCGTTATTCCTTGCACGAGCCCTAGTATAAATGCCTCTAAAATACTCATAATAATTTATATGCAACACATAGAAGAATTAGAGCATGACGCAAACAAAATTCTTGCCTCAAAGTATTGGGAGAGCGCAGGTGAGTTTTTGTCGGCTATGAATAAAAAGACAATAGAAAAAGTAGCGGCGGGCAAAGCAAAGGACATGTCCGAGATTATGCTTGATTATGCGCCGCACGCATTAGAGCGCGGCAGGCAAGCTTTGGTTAAGGCAAAGAAAGGCAAGAGGGCAAAGAATTAGTTAAGCGCATTTGTTAATAATTTTTGGATTGTATTGTCAGTTGAGATTTCTGCCCAGTCATGACAATAATTGCTAACCTGCACAAAAATGCTAAAAGGATTTGTTAAATTATACTTTTTTATTAGACAGCGACCATAATTATCAAGTGCAAAACCTTGATTTTCAATATAAAACGAAGGGCTAAAGTGTCTACATGATATACATTTTTTGTTTTCCATAGCAAAGAACTCCAATTTGATTGAACTTTTTGGCGCGTAATTCCAATATATTTGGATACGGATTGAATTATATCTGATTTTTACATAATAGTCAAGCACATTTCCAATATACTTGGATTTAAAACAAGCAAATAGTGCGAATTTTACTATTTTTCATTAAAATGTTACAATCTATTTGAAATGAATACACTTGGTGAGAGAATTAAAAAGGCTAGAATAAACAAAGGCTATAATCAAAAAGATTTAGCCGAGAAATTGCATGTAAAAAATACAACTGTTTCTATGTGGGAAATGAATAATAGTAAACCAGATGTAGATACCTTAATTTGTCTTGCCAATTTGCTAGAGGTTGATTTAGATTTTTTGATACAATGCAATAATAGGCCAACGCTAAAAGAAGAGTTGGAAAAATGGGGAATTTCGGAGGATGATATATTGAAATTGCCCGAGGAGCGGAAAAGGTTGTTGTACAAGATTATTGATGATGTTGTAAACCATGTGAATTAATTATATGGAAACATTTGGTCAAAGATTAAAACGACTTAGAATAAGTAAAAAGATGACGCAAGATGAGCTTGCTCAAAACTTTGGTATGAAAAAACATGCGGTGTATTCTTGGGAGAAAGAGCGTGCAGAGCCGTGCATAAAAGATATTGTAAAATTGGCGGATATTTTGGGAGTAGAAGCAACTTATTTATTAAAAGGTGAAAGTCAAGAGAAAAAGCCGACACTCTCAATCGAGTTAGAAAAAAGGGGTATATCAGAGGACGAAATACTAAAATTGCCTGAAGAACGCAAAAGACTTTTATATAAGGTTATTGACGAATTTGTAAACCATGTGACTTAAAAAAATAATATTCTCCTATAATATAAAGGTGTACATTGCGAACGCGGCGTGACAATCCATAAAAAAATAAAATGACTGCACCTTGTAATAAGGGCAGCCATTAATATTTTAAGTATAAATTGTTTTGTCGCTAAAGCTCCTTGCAATAACTGCACTAAGAAATAAATTAATGCAAATGCTTTATTCCTTACAGTCGAAAATTTGGTTACAGATGTTTTCGGCAAATTCTTTTTCGTGGCTGACAAGGATTATACAGCCGTTGTAGGCTTTGAGCGCTTTTTCGAGCGCTGATTTTGCTTTTACATCCAGGTGGTTGGTTGGCTCATCTAAGAGCAGGATATTGGTGTTTTTTTGCATTAGTGTGCAAAGGTATATACGCACTTGCTCGCCGCCTGATAACTCGTAGACAGGTTTTGTTGCTAAAGTGTTTTTTATGCCGACATTGGCAAGCGCCGAGCGGACGGCTTTTATATTCATGCGGGGATAGACATCCGAGAAGTAGCCGACTGCGTTTTGTTCTTTTTGACCCAAGTTTAGGTCTTGCTCAAGATAGCCTATAGCGGCGGCGGGGTGGAAGTGGAAGCTTCCGCCAAGGGGAGGAATTACGCCCATTAATGTTTTTATCAGTGTTGATTTGCCTATGCCGTTTGTACCCCGTATCCAAATTTTGGCTTCGGAGTTTATGTGGATATTGATTGGGGGCAGAAGCGGTTTTGTGTAGCCGATAGACAAATCCTTGACTATCATCATATCGCGGGTGTGTACGGGAGTAAGCGGGAACGAAAATTCTGCGTCGTAGACTACTGTCGGTTTTTTGATAATGTCCAGCTTGTCCAGCATTTTTTGGCGGGAGTTTGCCATGCCCGCGGTCGCCGCTCTTGCTTTGTTGCGGGCAATGTAATCTTGCATGCGCTCAATTTCGCGCTGCTGGCGCAGGTAGTTTTCTTCGTATTGTTTTGCGTTTTGTTCGGCTTGGGCGATAAATTGTGTGTAGTTGCCGCCGTACTTTCTGATTTGTCCGTTTTCGATAGAGATTATATATTTGGCTACTTTATCCAAAAAATCTGTGTCGTGCGAGATTACCATAAAAGTTTTTTCTGACGCATTCAAAAAGTCAACAAGCCATGCGATATGCTCGATGTCAAGAAAGTTTGTCGGTTCGTCAAGCAGCATCAGGTCGGGCTGTTCTAGCAAGAGCTTGCACAATAATACTTTTGCACGCTGTCCGCCGCTAAGTGTTGCTATCAATGTGTCGTAGCCAAAGTTGTTTACGCCCAGTCCGTTTGCAACCTTTTTGATAGTTGCATCAATATCAAAAAAGCCTTCGTGTGTAAGGGTATCCAAAATATTGTTGGCTTTGTTTATCCGTCGTTCCAGTTCGTCAGGGTCTGCAATGTTGCTCATTTCTTCGTACATTGTGTTCATCTTTTTTTCGAGTTCGAACAGATGCAAAAAGCTGTCTTTTAGATATTCCATAACAGTTTTTGACCTGTCGATGTCGGCATGCTGGTCAAGGTATCCCATACGGATATTGTTGTTTAACTTTACCTCACCGCTGTCTTGCGATAGTTTGCCTGCGACAATGTTGATAAAAGTCGATTTGCCCGCACCGTTTAAACCCACAACGCCGATATGTTCACCGTTGTTTACCGAAACATCGGCATTTTCGAACAGTGGTTTTGCATCAAAGATATGCGATAAGTTTTTTATTTCGAGTATACTCATAATAAAAGTATTATAGCCTAAAAGAGAAAATTTGGCAAATATTTGTGGGCTAGGAGTGGACAACATCAAACTGATAAATTTAGGCGTCTTTTTGACTAGGAGCAGTCACCGTCATAAATGACTAAAATTTACGCTCATAGCTCCACTATGACCAAAAATTTTTGACCGCTCCTAGCCAAAAATTCATCCTAAATCTTTTATCAGTTCGAATTGTCCACTCCCTGCGGGCTGATATTGTTGATGCACGGTAAGCGTATATTATCAAAAAATCATAGTAAAAAACAATTTGTGACAAACATATATCTTTTTACATAAGTTTACATATAATGCAAGTGCACAAAATAGTGTAATTTTATTGACTTAATTGAGCATATAGTTTAATATATTTTTAAGGAAACACTGAATAATTCAGTAAATTTTAAGACTGTGTCTTTTTGGCTAGAAAAAGTCTTCTTTTCTTGCAAATAGCTCTGCTATTAGCTGCAAAAACAAGCCATTTTCTATCTCAAAAATACTTGCTTAAAAATTCATCTCATTTATTCAGTCTTTCCTTAACATATTTTTTTTGAGGTGAGTCATGGATACAATGTTTCTTGCATTTATGCCTATGGTAATTATGATGATCGTTGCTACGGCGATAAGTATTCCCGTACTAAAGTATTACGCAAAAAGAAAAGCTGAAAAGGAAGCGCTAAGGCTTAAACTAAAAGAAGAAAGAGAAACTCAAAGGCTTATGCAAGAAAGGGCAAAGTCTGAGTTGGAATTGGAAATGCAAAGAGCTCAGGCAAATTTGCAAATCGAAAAGGAAAAGAGCACTTTGTCGGCTTGTTGCACATATTGCGGAAGTAAGCATGAGATAGGTGCAAAACACTGTTCAAACTGTGGGGCTAGCTTGAAGTAGATTGTGTGATTGCCAGCCGTTTTAAAGGGGTGAACACTACTCTGTGCCACTCGAAAATAGTGCATTTTTGCTGATTTTTGTAATTACAGATAGATTTGTAAAATGTTGGAGGCGTTAAAAGTCTTTGACATTTTTTTTGTAATGATTTATAGTTATGTTAAGGAATCACTGAATAAATACATAATGCCCTGAGGGTTTTGGCAAATATGTCATCATTTTGTAGCATTTTAGCAAAATTTTCTTGCAAATATTAATATATTTGCTGTGTAAATTTTGTTAAAATCATAACAAAAATCTTGCCGTATTTGCTCAAAATATTTATTCAGTGCTTCCTAAATATATTTTTATAAATTTATTGAGGGAGTTTTAATAATTATGGCTAAGATGTATTATCAAAAGGATTGCGATATTAATGTTTTGAAAGGCAAAACTATTGCGGTTATCGGATATGGGTCACAGGGACATGCTCATGCGCTTAATATGCACGAGAGCGGACTTAATGTGATAGTCGGACTGGCTGAAGGCTCGAAGTCTAAGGCAAAAGCTGAAAAGGCGGGACTAAAAGTTTTGACAGTGGCAGAGGCGGCAAAGGCGGCTGATGTTGTTATGATTCTTATTCCTGACGAGAAGCAGGCTAAGGTATACAATGAGAGCATTGCGCCCTATATGACTAAGGGTAAGGCATTGGCGTTTGCACACGGATTTAATATCCATTTTAATCAGATTGTGCCGCCGAGTGATGTCGATGTGTTTATGATTGCGCCAAAGGGTCCCGGACATACTGTACGCAGCGAGTTTGTTGAGGGTAAGGGTGTGCCTTGTCTTGTGGCTATACATCAAAATGCTACGGGTAAGGCTTTGGAGATTGCGCTAGCTTATGCGGCGGGTGTCGGCGGAGCAAGGGCAGGAGTACTAGAGACCACATTCAAATGCGAGACCGAGACAGATTTATTTGGTGAGCAAGCTGTGCTTTGCGGCGGTGTGACTGCTCTTATGCGCGCGGGATTCGAAACACTTGTCGAGGCAGGCTATGACCCCGAGAACGCATACTTTGAGTGCGTGCACGAAATGAAGCTTATTGTTGACCTTATTTACCGCGGCGGCTTTAGCTTTATGCGTTATTCGGTATCGGATACGGCAGAGTACGGGGACTATAAAGTTGGTTCACGCATTATTACAGACGAGACCAAAAAAGAAATGAAAAAAGTCCTAAAAGAAATTCAGGACGGAAAGTTTGCTTCCGACTGGATAGCCGAAAACAACAACGGCAGAGCATACTTTAGCACCACCCGTAAAAACGAAAGCGAGCAAATGCTGGAGAAGGTAGGGCAGAATTTAAGAAAGATGTATTCATGGTCAGCCGAGGATAAGTACGGCGAGAAATAAAGAAATATGAAGACGGAGATGTTTGTGATTATGTAGAATAACAAACATCTCGTTTTGAATTAGCGAAAGTTCAAAAAGCTATAATACCGCTTGCAACGAACTGTATCGGCGGAATTATCCTCTACAATTTTTTCTAAATTAAATCCATAGTGGGACTATTTAATAAAGGCAAGACAAAAGGTATACAAACTATAAGCTTTATAACGGTACTGTGATTTTTAATTTGCCTAACAAGTTTAAGCAGTATGCGCATGATAAATTTAGAGCTAATACCAAAGATTATAAAACTTCTTATCAATAACCATATATCGACACGACGATTTTAGCTTACGCGATGATGTAAATAAAAAATTTCAAATTCAATAAGCCGTCTAAGTATATATTGACTAGAACAACCTGTCACTATTTGATATCACCTGTTTTGTTTGGAGTTTTACATGACTGAGATAATTGGCTGCTGCCAAAAATTGAGAGAATAAACTAGGCTTTTAATCAGATTTTTTAGATAAAAGAAAATTACAAAAAAAGAGGTGCGCGCGCAAAAATGCAAGCAATAAATATAACTAATTTGACAGTTAAATACAAAGACCTTGTTGCCGTTGATGACATTTCTTTTTCGGTAGAGAAAGGCGAAATATTTGGCATTATCGGACCTAATGGGGCGGGTAAGACTTCGACTATTGAATGTATCGAGGGGCTTAGGAAGCATCAGGGTGGTAAGATTACTATTTTAGGCAGTGATACTTTTGATCGGGCGGAGCTTTACCGCAAAATCGGAGTGCAATTGCAAGAAACAAAACTGCACGAAAAACTGAAAGTTTTAGAACTGGTCAAGTTGTTTGCGTCTTTTTATGAGAACCCTGCCGATTATAATGAACTGCTGAAAATCTTTGATTTAGACAAACATACTAATCATTTTGCCAGAAAGCTCTCGGGCGGGCAGCAACAGCGGCTTGCTATAATTTTGGCGTTAGTTGGCAACCCCGAAATTGTTATTCTTGACGAAATCAGCACAGGTCTTGACCCTGCAGGCCGTATTAAAATTTGGGATATGATAAAGAAATTGCGTGATGGCGGCAAAACGATTTTGATGACCACACAATACATGGAGGAAGCGGAGTATTTGTGTGACCGTGTTTGCATGATAGTAAAAGGTAAAATCCGTGCAATCGGCACGCTGGATGAGCTTGTGGGAAAAGCAGATATGCCAATCAGGATATTACTTATAACAGATACCGAAAAAGAGAAAGAATTGAATGTGCAAAGTCCTGAACAAATATATCCTGCTATAAAAAAAGCCGCAACGGAAAGCAATATACTGGATATAAAAATTATTAAGCCTAATCTGCAAGATATATTTTTGAAATTAACTGGTGAATTATTAGGAGAACTGCAATGAAAATATTTTGGAATATGACACTTACAGAATTAAAAGGCAATTTGCGGAATTTAATTTTTGTTGCGTTCACGGTTTTGTTGCCGGTGCTGTTAATACTGTTGTTTGGCGGGCTTTACGGCAATGATGCGCCTTCACGGATTTTTGGCGAGTATGGCGCAGTTGACTCGTCTGCGCCTGCATATCTTGCTTTGGCTATGGCGATTATCGGTTTGACAGGCTTGCCTATCCACATTGTAGGGTATAAAGAAAACAAAGTGCTAAAAAGATACAAAGCTACTCCCGTAAAATCCTGGCAAATCCTTGTTCCTATTTTTTTGAACTACTTTGTTTTGTTTTTAATCGGCATGATTTTGATGTTTTTAGCCGGTTTGTTTTTCGGATTAAAAATGCATGGCAACTTTTTTGCGTTTGTGCTGGCGATGTTTGTGTCAATAACTGCAATGTTCTCGCTTGGATTTTTGCTGTCTTGCGTTTGCAAAAGCGTAAAGCAAATCTCTGCAATAGGCTTTTCGATATTGGTTCCTGTGATTTTTTTATCCGGTGCAACAATGCCGCTTGGAGCATTCCCCGAAGCCATGCAAAACATTTCAAAAGCAATTCCGCTGACATACTGTGTGGAATTTATGCAAAATACTTTTTTAGGAAAGCCGTTTTTGGATAATTGGGTTAGCATAATTATACTGCTTGCTATTACGGTTGTTTCTACATTGCTTTCTTTTAAATTTTTCAAGTGGGAGTAATTTTGTGTAAAAATACCATAGTTTTAGAAAAAAGAATACTTGGCAGTAATGGCAACATTACACAAAATACTTTAAGGATAAATAATGGATAAAATAACAGAACAGATTTTGCGGCGGCGGATGCATGGGTTGTATTTATCGCGCAAGTGCGAGGATATTGTGCAGTTGTCGCATGAACTCTTAGGGATGCATTGTTGGTTTAGCCGCAATGTTGCTTTTTCTGCGCTTATTCGCGGGGAGGATTTGATGGGATGGAAGCATGCGCTTACTAAGACATGGATTCATCATGCGCTGCATGGGGTGACGCCGGACGATTTGCCCTCGCTGCTTGCGCTCAATTCGGGCGGATGGCGTTGGGGCGATTTTTATAAAGAGATTGCGGATAAGGTTGTAAATCTTATGGAGGACGGAGTTTTTTCGCGTGCCGAAATGCGTGTCATATTAGCCGATGAATATGATAGCCGCACAATTTCTCATGCATTGTCGCCGTGGGGCGGTGTTTTTTGCGAGTTGGCACGGCTTGGCAAGGTTGCTTTCCGTGATATGACCAGCCGTGATTTTGATTTGATAGATGCCGAACCGACACAGACATTCGAACAAGTGCTGCCAGATATGTTTAGAAGGTTCCTTACAGCTTACGGTCCTGCGACGCTTGCGGATGCGGCGTGGTTTTTTGGATTTCAAAAAGAAAGAAAAAAGGCATTGTTTACCTTGGATTTGAGCGAGTTCTTGCGGTTTGATTATAATAAAAATGTCTATTACCATATCGACGAAAATATTGATATGGGGGATATTCCCGAACTGACGCTACTGTCGGGATTTGACCCGCTTATTGTTTCTTACATGGACAGAAGTGCAGTTTTACCGCCCGAATATAAAAATGCGGTTATAATGAAGTCAGGAATTTGCTTGCCGACAATCGCCGTAAACGGTCAGATAGCAGGGCTTTGGAATATAAAAAAAGGTCAACCGACCTTAGAGTTTTTTGCAGAGCAGCCCAAAAGGATAAAAGACGCCGCATTTGATTTGGTTGGCAACATGTGCTGGAGAACTGCGGGGAATATATAAAGTTGCAATAAGTTAAGTTATTTTTGATTGGCAATTTTTTTGTAGTTTTAAGATTTCTTTGTCCCCGAACATTGCGCTTACTGCGGCTGAACATAGTGATTTATATCTTCATATATTCGTATAATTGAAAGTTTCAAAACATTTGTTTTTCGTAAATTGGCAATCTATATATACAAAAAATTACATTTTGTATATTGACAAACGATATTTTATAACATATAATTGATTAAGTTAATACCTATAATGTAAAATTTTGAACGGATAAAAAGTGTCGTCGAATAAAGGCAGTTGGATATAAACAAAAAGGATTGGAATGGAGCAACAAACATCCCCGTCCCCATTTTTTGCATTTGTTGAAATGATGCTCTTTTATAAATGCGTGAAATATAATATTCTAAAAGCCAACAGTTATTTGTTAAAAATTTACAGGATTTATTGACTGTGGTGATATTATATGGTATTATATAGCGATCATATAAGTTGCGATAAGATTATTAACACTTATTCCGAGATTAGCTAATAAACTATTGAAATCTGAGTTTGTGAGGAACTTTTAATATGATGGTTAGACGACGAATAGGCAAAGTGATAACCCGAATAGGTATAGTGATAGCTGTTGTGGTGCTGTTGTGGCTAGGTTTTGCGCTAGGTTTTGCGGTACTGTTAGGGGCTTGCGACAAAGAAGCACCCCAAAAAGGGATAGAGAGAATAGAAAACGCAATCGGCGTTTCGTTGCCGGAAGATGCAGAGGTGGAATATCATTATTATAGTGTGTCGCCTGACAGTTCTTATTCTCAATATACCGTGATAAAGCTTCAATCCATTCCCGAAGACTTTCTAAGAGATTATCCGCTTGTGCAAGCCGCAGAATCATGGGGAAGCGAAGAGTTTGTTCGTTATGTTAAAGGTAGACGAATCAAAGAGAAGTACATCCCAAGTTTCGACGAGCCGTGGATGAGCAGCGAGTTATCTTTTAGCGGAAGACAAAGTTTTCAAGCAATATACTTTCCAAACTCATTAACACTAATATTTTATATTATTTTTGTAGGTTAAATCAAGAAAAAACACAAAACAAGGAGAAAATAATGAAATTTATCAAAAGAAAAGCCATTACATTTATACTTGCAGTTTGCTTTGTCTTGTTGTGTGCGGCGATACCTTCGGTGACGCAAGTGAATCAATCAACCACTGCTCACGCAAATGGATTTACTTCTATCAGTATGACTGAGTACGACACCTCTGTGGCACTTGAAACGATTGTGACTATTGAGGATAAGTTGCAAGAGCAAGGAACAAGCATTCTTGAGGTGCTGCAAAACCAACGGGATTATTACTTGGGCGAGTTGAACAATGCTTTGGATGACGAGCAAGCAAATATTCTTGCGATAATTAACACATTGAACGAAGCAATCGCAGGTTTTGAGGGAACCGCTTTTGTTTTGCCAGAGGATAGCAATTTTGGAACAGATAATTCTAACAGTTTTTCTACATACTCATTTCATATGTCGCCACAGTGCATATGCAATTGGCTGAATTATCTGACGGAGACTCCATGTGGTTATTGTCAAGCTTATAGCAGTTATAGTATGGCAGTTATGTCAATCGTGGCAGCATTTAAGTTAGATGGTTTTCATTTGGCGGCAGAATTGCTTCAAAATTCTATGGTCAACAAAGTATACGGTTCACATTATACCCCAACTGTTGAAAATGCGCAAAGATTGACGAATGCGACACATCTAAGAGAAGAAATTGCATATAGTGACAAGGTAGTATATTCTGGAGATTTTCCCGACCCAGAAGGAATAGAGCACATTCCCGGTATCACGGCGTATAATGCAGACGCGAAATATGGCATTGGCGGCTATACATATCGAAAAACATATCATAGCTCTACGCATGTAAATATAAGTATTAAAGATTTATATGATTATGATGATAAAGGTTACGGCTCTGGTATAGGAGATATACTTAATGAAACTTGCTATCAAGCTCAAGAATTGGGTGTTATTACACCATTCTATACAATAATAGACAACCTTATTGTTCCTGGAACAGTCCCTTTCAACCATTCAATAAAGGGCAATACGGCAAGTATCACAGGACCTGGGCATTATAATCAAGTAACTATACCAACGCACATAAAGCAATTTGGATATGAAGATCCGGATATTGACAATAATATGCCGGACATACCTGTCACTCGTATTGAAAGCAACGCATTTTCAGGTTCCCAACTGTCCCAAATATCAATCCCCTCAAGCGTGACTTTTATAAGTATGGAAGCTTTTAAGAATTGTGCAAATTTAGCTAGTGTTACAATTCCTTGGGAGTCTTGGATGTCGAATAGAGGTACTTGCAGTCATACAAATAAGGTAAAGTATTTAGCAAACGAAAACTATCATTGGTATAAGTGTACGAGTTGTTATGAAACATTTAGAGCTGCACATACAATGAACGGACCGCATGTTAATTGTGCTTGCGGCTTAGTAGAAGAATGCAAAGTTAGCAGTTGGACTATATCTACTCTTTACCATACAGGGACATGTTTAGTGTGCAATAAAATAGTTAAGGCAGAGCACATTTATCATGCAGTTTTTAGTATTGATAGAATAGTATATGAATGCAAGTATTGTAGAAGAGTACCCTCGGACAAAGAGCCAATTATTATATGGTCTAAACCAAGAACAGGCACGGACGGCTTAGAGTTTGATGAGCATATGCATTAGTAATAAAACTAAGAAGTAGAAAAATTTGTATATAAATTAGACAAGTATCTTTAATTGTAATTAAATAAAGACAGGTGTAATGTAAAAAGCAAGGCCTGTCTTTATTAATTAGCAAATAGGGACGGGTTGTTTGTTAAGGTCTACAAAATTCGACAAAGAAGTGACAGATTGGTAATCTTGACAAATGATATTTTATAACATATAATTAAATTAAGTTAATACATATAATGTAAAATTTTGAACGGATAAAAAGTGTCGTCGAATAAAGGCAGTTGGATACAACAAAAAGGATTGGAATGGAGTAACAAACCCCCCGTCCCCATTTGTTGCAATTGTTGAAATGATGCTCTTTACAAGCGCGTGAATATAATATACCAAAAAGATAAACGGCAGAGCTGACAAAAGGAGGTTTTTCATGGCAAAGAAATTATTAGTATTGGGGGTAGCATTGATTATGTGCATAGGGCTATTTGCAGGGTGCACTGACTATGGCTATCAATTTCATTACAGCGTGATTGGTGGCAATGGCGAAATAACCGTTGAGGATGAGGCTTTTTTGAGAAAAGTTCAACTATGTAGAGAATCACCAATGTGTGGACTTGAATGCCCAGAAAATTCTCATGTTATTCAACGTTTAGGTGGCAAAAAAGGCACTCATCAATTGACCTTTGTTGCTATACCCGACGAAGGTTTTCAAGTGAAGGAATGGTTGTTCAACGGCGAAATTGTTGAAGAGAATAATGCCACCTCATACACTGCAAAAATTTCCAGTGAACAGAATTACTACGGGGTAATAGCAGTGGTATTTGAATCTATACCAAATAATTAAATGACAAAAACGGGAGAAAAACATGAAAACTTTTACAAAAAGAACAAAGTATAATGGCAGTTGGATCCAAACAAAAAGGATTGGAATGGAGCAATCCCCCCCCCGTCCCCATTTGTTGCAATTGTTGAAATGATGCTTTTTACAAGCGCGTGAATATAATATACCAAAAAGATAAACGGCAGAGCTGACAAAAGGAGGTTTTTCATGGCAAAGAAATTATTAGTATTGGGGGTAGCATTGATTATGTGCATAGGGCTATTTGCAGGATGTACTGATTATGGATATGAGTTTCATTTCAGCGTTAAACACGGAAATGGAGAGTTAACTCTAGAGAATGATAGAAAAGGAGTTATGCAATGTAATGAAGAACCGGCGCATACACTTGAGTGCATAGATGGTTTCCAATTTGTAGTTCTCCTTGGGGGTAAAAAGGGTTATCGTGAACTAACCTTTGTTGCAATACCCGACGAAGGTTTTCAAGTAAAGGAATGGTTGTTCAACGGCGAAATTGTAGAAGGGAATAATACCGCCTCATACACTGCAAAAGTTTCCAGTGAACAGAATTACTACGGGGTAGTAGCAGTGGTATTTGAGCCAATACCAAGTAATTAAAAAATAAAGACGGGAGAAAAAAGTCATGAATGCTTTTACAAAAAGAACAAAAGGAAGGATAATAGCGCTACTGCTTTGTTTTGCTTTTATTTGTGGTGCGTTTGCATTATTTGGCAATACAAGTACGACGGCATTTGCACATGAGCAAAACGAAATGCATGGACATGGTAATTTGGAGGGAGGACTTGAAAGTTATAGTGGTTATGGTTGCAACGACGGTGTCGATTTACAAGTTAACCTAAGCGGACAAATTGAAAACAACTTGCCTGAGTTTATTGAAGGTTTTGGTTGCGGTTCTTCGTGCGGAGCAAGTCGAGAGGATGGTTATTCTTCAAATTATTATAGTGGCTGTCGAAATTGGCAAGTAATGCCGTTAATTGGACCGATGTTTAAATATTGGATTGACGAGTCAACACTATCTTCTTTGACGACAACGCAAAGGGCTCAATTTATTGCTGATGTAGACGGAGCGGCGGCAGAATGGAACAGTGTGCGAATAAATGATTACTCGGGCGCAATTGTAAACTTGCAAAAAATGTCAAGTAATGGAATTGATGTTGTTCCTATTGAATACGATCCCAATTTAAGTGGAGCAAGCGGTAAATTTAATCCAGTCCCACTGTTTCACTGGATTAAAATTAAATATCTTAACAGTTATTCTACTATATTGCATGAATTCGGACACATGATTGGATTGCAAGATTTAGATTTGGGGAAAGACCCCGTTGATTACTCGCATATATCACTTATGGGATATGCGGACGACGGTAAAATGCACTATCAAGATATTCAAGGCTTAGCGGTTGCAAACTATAAACATACAACCCATGATTATCGCAAATATTGGCGCGACGGTGCGAGGTATAACTACATTTGTTTTTATTGTGATATTACTGATTCCGTTCTTACCTCATTGGCAGGCGGAACTCAATTAGCAGATGCTGCATCTTGTCTGCATACATATGAGCGGCTTGCTTCTGCAGGCAACAGATACTGGCAGAAATGTCCCAAGTGCTATAAAGTTGTAGAAAGTGAGTTTACTGTAAGCGTTAAGGGTACCAATTCGGTAGAGATAACAGGGCTAATTGATAATAGAACAACGATAATTATTCCTAGTCAAATTGGCGGGCAAAATGTAACACACATTGGAAACAGCGCATTTAGCGGACAAACTGGAATGTCCCAAATCTCAATCCCTGCAAGCGTGACTTTTATAAGTACGGAAGCTTTTAAAAATTGCCCGAATTTGACAAGTGTAACTATTCCTTGGGATTCTTGGATGCCGTATAGGGGGTCTTGCAGTCATACAAATAAGGTAAAGTATTTAGCAAACGAAAACTATCATTGGTATAAGTGTACGAGTTGTTATGAAACATTTAGAGCTGCACATACAATGAACGGACCGCATGTTAATTGTGCTTGCGGCTTAGTAGAAGAATGCAAAGTTAGCAGTTGGACTATATCTACTCTTTACCATACAGGGACATGTTTAGTGTGCAATAAAATAGTTAAGGCAGAGCACATTTATCATGCAGTTTTTAGTATTGATAGAATAGTATATGAATGCAAGTATTGTAGAAGAGTACCCTCGGACAAAGAGCCAATTATTATATGGTCTAAACCAAGAACGAACTTAGACGATTTGGCGCTTAATGATGAGCATTTTCATTGATTATTAGTAAAGTCATATGATTGCGGGTTCTAGAGAATGTCATTGACCCATAAAGATTAAACAAATTAAAAAGAGTTGCTCATAGTTTGGCAACTCTTTTGACTGTTTTGAGATTTTTTAGTCTCTGAACATTACGCTTATTGCGGCGGAGCCTAGTGATTTATATCTTCATATATTCGTTTAATTGAAAGTTTCAAAACATTTGTTTTTCGTAAATTGGTAATCTATATATATACAATAAATTACATTTTGTATATTGACAAACGATATTTTATAACATATAATTAATTAAGTTAATACATATAATGTAAAATTTTGAACAGATAAAAAGTGTCGTCGAATAAAGGCAGTTGGATATAAACAAAAAGGATTGGAATAGAGTAACAAACACCCCCGTATCCATTGTTGCATTTGTTGAAATGATGCTCTTTTACAAGCGCGTGAATATATTATACCAAAAAGATAAACGGCAGTCTCCAAAGTGAGTGATTGAAACTGTCAAAAAAAGGAGATAGGAACATGGCAAAGAAAATATTAGTATTGAGCATGGCACTTGTGATGTGTTTAGGTCTATTCGCAGGATGTAATAATGAAGATGACATGGTGGACGATATATTAAAGCAAGGTGTTTATGCTACTGATGATGGATTAGCAGGTGTTGTACTAAATGAAAATAATGAATTTGCATTTAATCGTGGCGTTATATATAGCCATATTCCAACAGGAAATTACTACATCGAAGGTGTTAAATTGATACTTAGGTGTAACGATAATTACGAGTTTGTTTTTGATATAGTAGAGGATCAAATAGTTTTTGCAGGGACAAATGTCAATGGGATATTTACAGAAGAAGGTCCTGTAAGCATAAGAACCATATTTATAAGGACATCTGCCGACTAGCTTTTGTGAAAACAATTGTAAAACCTGAGGACAACATCGTTGGTTATAGGGGAGAACAAATAGCAATAATAGCAAATAAGGACGGGGGTTTTTGTTAATGTGGAATTCGACAAAAAAGTGACAGATTGGTAATCTTGACAAATGATATTTTATAACATATAATTAAATTAAGTTAATACATAAAATGTAAAATTTTGAACAGATAAAAAGTGTCGTCGAATAAAGGCAGTTGGATACAACAAAAAGGATTGGAATGGAGTAACAAACCCCCCGTCCCCATTTGTTGCATTTGTTGAAATGATGCTCTTTACAAGCGCGTGAATATAATATACCAAAAAGATAAACGGCAGAAGTGACAAAAGGAGGTTTTTCATGGCAAAGAAATTATTAGTATTGGGGGTAGCATTGATTATGTGCATAGGGCTATTTGCAGGGTGCACTGACTATGGCTATCAATTTCATTATAGCGTAATTGGAAGCAATGGCGAGATAACATTAGACAACGAGAATTTACTTCAAGGAGTTGATAAGTGCAATGAAACTTCATGGTGTGAACTAGAATGTCCAGATAATTCATATGTTATTAGTCGACTAGGGGGCAAAAAGGGTAGACATAAATTAACCTTTTTAGCAATACCTGATGAGGGATACCAAGTAAAAGAATGGTTATTCAACGGAGAAATTGTTGAGGAAAATAAAACCAACTTATACGAGGCAATAGTTTCAAGTGAGCATGATTATAACGGAGTAATAGCTGTTAGATTTGAGGCTATTCAAGGCTAAAAATAATTAAAGGGGAGAAATATTATGAAAATTCTAACAAAAAGAACTATTCTGGCACTATTACTTTGTTTGGCTTTTAGCTGTGGTGCGTTTATGCTCATACATAACTCAGCTGTATCAGCACACGCACATGGTAATGAAAGCATTCTTAATTTTTGAGAACAGAGTACAGGAACAAATGGGGACGGGGGTGTTTGTTAAAAATATAATCAAGTAAGGAAAGAAAGGCAAGTGGAGGAAGTTGTTAATTATGAAAAAAGAAATCAAATATCCTAAAATATTTATGGGATTATTGGTGGGCTCAGCATTAGCATCGCCAATAACTATGCTGATATTTTATTTGGCAAATCCCATGTTTTTTTATGTGTCATTTGCATTATTACCACTACTTACTTTGATTCCGAATATTTTTTTTATCTGTGCAAGTTTTTTCTATTTGGCAAAGAAAAAACCTTTAAGGATTAAAATTGTTTTCTTAGTTTGTAATATATTTTTGTTGTTGTGGAACCTAACTTACACTGTTCTTGGATTTATGAATTTGACATATAGCATTTTATATGTCATCTCACTTGCTGTTACATTATTACATTTGTTAGCGACTGTAGGTTTTATTATTGTTCAAAATACAGAAAGAAATAAAAATTCGGAGGATAATATTTATGAAAAAAAGTAAAAATGCAATTGTTGTTTTTTTGTTTTTGATAACGATTAGTACTATGACTGGTTTTGTTAGTAATAATCAAATAGCAATAGCCGCAGAAAAACTAGAAACAAGTCCGATAGGCAACAGCATACAGAATAGCCAAGATTATGAAGTAAAATATTCATACAAGGATATACTTTATGAATATTATATGGATTATTGTGAGTCAGATAATTTTGAAAGACAAGAACTGAGTTTTGATGAATTTCATGATGCATATTATGAACAAAGTGCCCTTGATATTTATGATTTTACGGAATATTTGAAGGCTGGTGAAGCTTTTGATGCAAATCAAATTGGAGTTGCTCCAATGGGCAGTGGCAATCCTATTTATGACCCTGCTAGAAATAACATTGGAACGGGACCATTGCCGCAACGCCCAAATTATGGAAAAACTAATTTATTTGACTTGTGGCCTGGAGACATATTATTTGATGAAAAAGGATTTCTAACTGGGACAGTGGGCATTTCTGGACATATAGGTATGATTGAGGGAAAATTCCTAGATCCTAATTATGGATTTTATTGGAGAATTATTGAATCAAATGTTCGCAGCGAAAAGCTTACAGGCGATCCAGGTGTAAGCAGACATCTTTTAGATGATACGCGCTTTATAAATTTCAAAGGGCATATTTTAAGAGTTAAATATGTTACGGATACTATACGCCAAGCGGCAGTTGATTTTGCACTTTCTCAATATGGCAAAGATTGGAGTCTTCAACTTACTTCAAGACCTACATCGTCTGATGTTTGGATGTGTTCAACATTAATTTGGGCTTCATATAAAAATCAAGGTGTAGATATATCGCCTGGACTAGTTGCAGTATTGCCTACAGACATTTATAATAGCGATCGTGTAACTAGCATTGTAAATCATAATCAACAACTAAGTCAAATTTATAATACATTTTTTGTTAACGGGGAACTGCAAATAGACTCTCTAGCTTTTGCTCCCACAGGTACGCTTGCCATTCCCTCAAAAATAGGTCCTAATGATGTAAAGAGAATTGGAAGTGGCGCTTTTACCAATCAAACACAACTATCCCAAATCTCAATCCCTGCAAGCGTAACTTTTATAAGCACGGAAGCTTTTAAAAATTGCCCGAATTTGACAAGTGTCACTATTCCTTGGGAGTCTTGGATGCCGTATAGGGGTTCTTGCAGTCATACAAATAAGGTAAAGTATTTAGCAAACGAAAACTATCATTGGTATAAGTGTACGAGTTGTTATGAAACATTTAGAGTTATGCATACAATGAACGGACCGCATGTTGATTGTGCTTGCGGCTTAGTAGAAGAATGCAAAGTAAGCAGTTGGACTATATCTAATCTTTTTCATACAGGGACATGTTTAGTGTGCAATAAAATAGTTAAGGCAGAACATATTTATCATGTAATTATTAATTTTGATGGATTGTTGGGATATGAATGCAAGTATTGTAGAAGAGTACCCTCGGACAAAGAGCCAATTATTATATGGTCTAAACCAATAGAAGACATAGACGAATTAGCGTGTAATGATGAACATTTTCATTGATTATTAGTAAAGTCATATGATTGCGGGTTCTAGAGAATGTCATTGACCCATAAAGATTATTACAAATTAAAAAGAGTTGCTCATAGTTTGGCAACTCTTTTGACTGTTTTAAGATTTTTTAGTCTCTGAACATTACGCTTATTGCGGCGGAGCCTAGTGTAGATAGTATTGCTATTATTGAGAATACTAGGTTTACGATTAGTCCTGCGCCGTTTCTTGTAACATCTAAGGTAGAGCTGTTGTTGAAGTTAGCAAAGGTTAGTACCGAGAATACTAACAACATTATACCTACGCCTGCAAATACAAAGCTCAATATTTTTGAATTGAACATTTTAAATCTTAGCAGTCTTAAAACGCCTAGTACAACTAAAGCTACTGCAAAGATTAGGCATAGAACCATGTATGATAGTAGTCTTCCGCTAGTTGATTTGTCGGTTAGGTAGTTCCAACCGGTGCCCAAAGATTCGACAACGCTGCCTGCAATGTTGATATTTAGATAAGGCATAAACATCGAGATTGCAACCATAACGCCAGATAGTATTGCTAAAATATTACAAGCTATCATAACGCCTTTAAACATTTTTTCTTTATCCATTATTATTCACCCCCTTTTTTAGTAAATTGTGACAAATGATATAAATTTATACATTGTTATAAAAACTTAGTTTTGTTTAATTATTTACATTTGAAGATAAATATATTATTATTGTAGAATGAGCAAGGATAGCAAAATGCGTAAAAACAAAAGAGACGGGTTTTGTGCTTACGAGATTAATGAGCCTAAACGGCCGCTGATTAAGAATAAGCAAGTATTTGTTATGGTTTGCGTAATGCTGTCAATAATTTTGGCGGCTATGGCGGTTTTGTTTAGCTTGGCTATAAAGCAGTCAATCAGAATGTACAGCTTTACGCCGATAAAGGCTACTATTATAGGGGACAGGGAAAAAACTTCGAGCGATGGAAGCATATATTATTCGGCGGTTTATGAATATTATTTAGATGGCGAAAGGCATGAATATGTTGATAAAATCGGTTCGAATACTTCTTCTAGCATAAATGGGACAATGATTTATGAAGGTAATGGCGGGCATGCGGTAATTGGGCAAAAGGTTACCCTGTATATTAATCCACAAAATCCGTCAGACATTATGAGCAAATTAGAAACAAACTTTTTATATATCGGCGGATTTATTGCGTTTTTGTGTTTTTATGCGATTTTTGTAATGGGCGTTATAGTTCCGCAATTGGGCAAGTTTTATAATCCCGGCGGGCTTTTTGGCTCTACTCTTTTTATCATGATGGGAGCATTATTGTTTTTTGCGCCGGGACTGATGAATTATGCCCGAAGCTTTGCAGAATTTTTTAGCATTATGCCAGTGCTGGCGGTATTTGGACTGATTGGAATGGGGTTTGGAATTTTTGGGTTTTGTTATGAGTTAGTACAAGAAATATCGCACCGCAAAAGAAAGTATTATTAGGTTAGTAGTAAAATTAGTCAGTGTAGTTTTGTTGGCATATTTTTTGGCGTACACTTTTATTGACATTTTGGGCTTGGTCGTGTAGAATATTGAATAATGAGTTACATTAGTCTTTATCGTAAATACAGGCCGAAAGTTTTTGGCGATGTTATTGGTCAGGAGCATATTCTAAAGACGCTTTGCAATCAGATTGCGTCGGGTAGAATTAATCATGCTTATTTGTTTACGGGCAGCCGCGGTACGGGCAAGACGCTTTGTGCGCGTATTTTTTCGCGGAGTGTCAATTGCTTGTCGCCGATTGAGGGGTCGCCTTGCGGGGAATGTGTTGTTTGTCATGCTTTGGATGTGGCTAACGATATTGATATTATCGAGATTGACGCTGCGTCGAACAATAAAGTTGACGAGATTAGGGAACTGCGTGAGCAGATAAAGTATCCGCCGGTAAAGGGTAAGTACAAGGTCTATATTGTGGACGAGGTGCATATGCTTACCGACAGTGCTTTTAATGCACTGCTAAAAACTTTGGAGGAGCCGCCCGAATACGCTATTTTTATTTTGGCTACGACTGAGGCGCACAAGCTGCCTGCTACTATTTTGTCGCGGTGCTTGCGTTTTGACTTTAGGCTGTTGTCGATAGGCGAACTAGAAATACTGTTGGAGCGGATTTATAAGGCAGAGGGTAAGGCTTTTGAAAAAGAGGCTTTGAGCTATATTGCTTCGGCGGCGGCGGGGAGCGCGAGAGACTGTCTTTCGATTGCGGACATGTGTATAAATTATTCGCAAGACAAGCTTACGCTAGAAGATGTTTTGACTGTTTTGGGTGCGGCGGATAAAAGCAAAATCGGTGCTTTGTTTGGGTGTATTGCGGACGGCGATGTCGGGAATGTGCTTAGACATATTGATATTTTGGCTAACTCGGGCAAGTCTATGAGCTTGATTGTAAAAGAGGTCACACGCTATGCGCGCGACTTGCTTGTGATAAAGACTACGGGGGATATTCTTGTTACCGACACTAAAGAAAATATTGCAAGGATGACAGCAGAGGCGCAAAAGTATTCTGTTGATTTGCTTGTTACCGTGATAAAGGAATTTTCTAAATCGGAGCCTGAACTTAGATATTCTATTTCGCCGCGTATAGTTTTGGAAACTGCGGCAATCAATGTTTGTAGGCTTAATACTCTTGATTTGTCTGTGCTGTCCGAGCGCATAAGGCGACTAGAGGAAATCGGGGTAAGCTATGCGGCACCGCAAAGTGTTGCGGCAAAGGCTGTTGCAAATGAAAACATTGCGACTAAGACACGGAATGCGTCACAGCCGCAGAATGCGACTGAACAAGTACAAAATATGAGTGGGGACACCGCACAAACTAAGCCCATGGACGCAAAAAGTGTTTGGGGCAGAATGACTACTTATTTTAGGCAAAAAGGCATGATGGGGCTTTTTACCTTGGTTGGCGAGCATTTTGATTATTCTATCGAGGGTGACAAGCTTGTGATTTGTGCCACGGATGAGAGATTTTTGCAATTTAGCGACGAGGACAATTTGCGGGGTATCAATGAGGCTTTGCTTGCTGACGGCACGCCGTATACGGTAAAGGTTGTAAAAAATGAAAAAGATGTGGACATGGACGACGAGATTAGTGCACTAAAGAAAATGATCGGTAAGGCAAAGCTTAATATTATCAAATAATTTTTGGTTTTGTTGGCAGTTGCGAGTAATAACAATTTATAAATAAGAATGATTACAATAAATTTAGAATTATATATTTAGGAGGCAGAGATTATGGCTAAGTTTAATGGATTTGGTGGTGGCGGCGGGGGCGGCATGAATATGCAGGCTATGATGCGTCAGGCGCAAAAAATGCAGGAACAGATGTTGAAGGCTCAAGAGGAACTTGAGAATACCGAGATTGAAAAGAGTTCGGGCGGCGGGCTTGTTACCGTGACTATGAACGGTAAGAAAAAGCTTTTGGCTGTTTCGATTAAGCCCGAGGCGGTTGATCCCGATGATGTTGAGATGTTAGAGGACTTAATTATTGCCGCTTATAACGAAGCTTTTGAGGAAGCTGATGAAATGGAAAAAGAACTGAGTCCGACAGCAGGTTTAGGATTTTAGGCGAGAGGAATTTGTGAATTTGAGATGCGTTTTTGAATTGAATGCAGTTAGAATTTGAGAAGTGCGGGCGTTTGATAAACGCCCCTACGGAGTGCTGTTGGCCTATACTAAGAATGGACAAAGCACAGTTTGATATGTACCGATAAAACAACAAAAAGTAGGTAGTCTGTGCAGCATATACAAACTTGTACCTTGTAGGGGCGACTAGTAGTCGCCCGCAAACGATTGTATCTGTGATAAAATGTTTGCGCCAGTAAACGATATACCTATGACAAAATTGATGTAAAAAGGATTTTAGATGAAACAACTGGATTCTATATCAAAATTAATTAATAAATTTGCAAAGCTTCCCGGTGTCGGGTACAAGACGGCGCAACGGTATGCTTACGGCGTTATTGATATGCCAGAGGGTGAAGTTGAGGAATTTATTAATGCTTTGGCTGAGGTGAAAAAATCGGTCAGGTATTGTGCGGAGTGCGGTACCTTTTCTGAAAAAGAGGTTTGCGATATTTGCTCATCTGCGCGCGATAAAAAGACTATTATTGTTGTTGCATATCCAAAGGATGTGCTTACGCTTGATAAGGCGGCACCATTAAAGTGCGTTTATCATGTTTTGCATGGGACATTGTCTCCGCTTGACGGCAAAGGCCCCGACGATATCCGCATTAAGCAGCTTATTCCGCGGCTTAGTAATGCCGAGGAAGTTATACTTGCGACCAACCCCGATGTCGAGGGTGAGGCAACAGCAATGTATTTGGCAAAGCTGATAAAGCCGTTTGGGGTAAAGGTGACAAGACTTGCCCAAGGCATCAGCATGGGCAGCGATATAGAATACGCTGACGAAGCAACATTGTCGAGGGCTATAGATTCTAGAATTGTTTTGTAGAGTTTTTTATGGTATAAGGATTAATGAATAGAAAATTATTATGGATAATAGTAGCTTGTTTTGCTGCGGGAATAATAACAAGTTTTATTTGTTATGAGATAACCAAGTCAACTACAGCAGGAATTGTAGGTGCAGTATTTATTGTTGGGCTTTTGCTGTTTGAATTTATTGCTTCAACATTTGAATCAATTAAAAAGAAAAATTGGATAGCTGTATTAGTCATAATACTTTGTATGATAATTGCTTGTACTCTTATATTTTTTATAGCAAAAAGTTTTGTCTTAATTCAGGACAAGCAAAAAGCGATTGATGAAATCCTTGTTTTGATTGAACAGCAGGTCGATATTGATGAAAAATTTCGTTTGACTACTGAATTTATGTGGCCGTTAATAGACGAAAGATTTGCTTTGTATCAACGGGTTAGATTGTTGACTATTGGATTAAACTTTATAATACTGTCTGTACATATTACAGAAACAATTATTGAAAAGCTAAAAAAACACAAAGCGGCTAAGAAACCAACTGCTTTTATATAATCTTATTTATACAAAACCATTATTTTGCGGAAAATTATACATAAAATAGTATTCGGAGTATTTTCATTCTCCGAATATTTCTTTTCCTAATAACAAACCTATTTTGACTCCTTCGGTAAAATGAGTTAGCGCAAATTTTCGGCTTCAAGCCCCATTGATGCAAAGCTATATTTTCAAAACGGACTGTTGGCTTGGATTTATTTTGTGTTATTTTTGTTTTACTAGATAAAAGAGATGCGAATTAGTCGCCTTTTGCTTTGCCGCAGGAGGGGCATTTGTTGTCTTTTGCGCTAAGGTGTGTTTGGCAATAGGGACAGGTATATGTAGTGTCCAGGATTTTGGCACCAAAACCCCCAACCGCCATACCAAGTCCGATTAAGAGCATTATCAAGTATACAAAAAACAGAATAAAGTTTATGCCTGATATAACCAGTAATATTACACCTATGGCTACGCTCAAGTTGTAGACAAGAAATAGAATACCTGCGGTAAGCATTGATACTGCCAAAACGAAAAATACTATCGAACCTGTCCGTCCGTTTTTGATAAGTTTGCGTTTTGTGTTTTTTGCACTTTCGCTGTTGATTGTTTTGTTAGCATTGTTTGTAATTCTTTCAAAAAAGCCCATTTTTGTGCCCTCTCTTATGTATAGGTTTATTTTAGCATAAAAATGGATACATAACAAGCTTTATTTTTTGTTGGGAATTTGGGAGGGATTTGTTAGTTATTCTTTATCTTGTTCTTTATCTTTTAGTATTTGGGCTATTTCGTTTATAGAGAAAATAGTTTGTTCTAGCCTTTTTAATCTAAGTTTTGCTTTGTTTTCTTCTGCGACTTTATCGTCAACAAAGCCTTCGCATTGTTCGGTTTGAGTTATTGCTTTTTTGTGCTTTTGGCAATATCCATAGGTTAGCTTGGTATAGCAGGTACTCATTTGCTTGTAGTAAGCAGAATAAAAAGTGCAGTTCTTACAGATTTGTTTTTTCATGATTTTTCTCCTTTAGGTGTTTCTTATTGCATTATAATTTATTATTAATCAGAAATGTTGCATGTTGCTCATATTGAGCGAGTAAAATTTTTTGTCACATAACAAATAGTGGTGTGTTTATTAATTTTGATAAAATTAAAAGTGCGGGCGATTAATAATACTTCGTGGCGTCGCTTTGCGCGGCTGAGCGCCCCTAAAAGGCGCAGTTTGCTTCTGCAATTACTATATTCAAACTATACTTGTAGGGACGACTATTAGTTGCCTGTATTATTATTGACTTAAATTGGTTTATGATAGGGGATAGTAACCGTAAAAAATTGATTAGTAGTTTTAATTTGATAGCAGGTGGTATATAATTGTGGAATGCTATGCTAGCGTTCGCAATAGACAGGATATACTGTTGTTCTTTTGCCTCAAAAAAACTTGAAAAATTAAGTTTTTATTAATTGACTTTTTTTGTGTTTTGGATTATACTCTTTGTTGTGGACAGAGATAAAGAACAACTGAAAAAGAGTTTAGTTTGTATAATAGAAGCTTTAGCACAAGCGTTTTGTTAGCGGTAGAAGTATAAATTTAGTAACCGCACACAAGACGCTTTTTTTCTGGATAAACGAGCATTCTTAGGAGGTAGATAGTAATGCAAAACATAGGTACGGTATCAATCGGTGTAAAGGCGCCTATCATCAAAAGGGGCGATAAGTTGGTGCCGATTGTGGCTGATTCTGTTATAGCGGCGTCTAAAGAGATTGGCATGGATATTGCGGAGCGCGATATTATTGCTGTTACCGAAGCTGTTGTGGCAAAGGCTCAGGGCAATTATGCAACAATCGAGCAGGTTACTAAGAGCGTTAAAAAGGTGATGAATGCAGACACGGTCGGGCTTGTATTCCCGATACTTTCACGCAACCGTTTTTTGATGTTGCTTAGAGCTATTTCTAAGGCTGTCAAAAAGATTATTATTCAATTCTCATTCCCGACGGATGAGGTGGGTAATCCTTTTATGGATAAGGCTCTTGTGTACGAGAAAAACCTTATCGGCATGAGCTTTACCGAGAAGGAATTGCGTATGCATATGGACAAAATCGAGCACCCGTTTACGCATATTGATTATGTGGAGCTTTATAAGTCGATTGCATCACAAAGCTGCGAGTGCGAAGTGATTTTTTCGAATGATCCGCGCTACATCCTGTCTTTTACTAAGGATGTAATTTGTGCGGATATACATACCCGCGAGTCTACTAAAAAAATTCTTGCCAAAAACGGGGCAAAGCGTGTTATAACATTGTCCGAGATTTTGAGTGAGCCGGTAGACGGCAGCGGTTTTAATCCCGAGTACGGAATTTACGGCAGTAATGTCGCGACAGAGGATACTATAAAGCTTTTTCCTCGAGACGGACAGAAGTTTGTTGACGAGCTGCAAAAAGAGATTTTTGCCCGCACAGGCAAGACTGTTGAATGTATGCTGTACGGTGACGGTGCATTTAAAGACCCTGTCGGCGGAATTTGGGAGCTTGCAGACCCTGTTGTATCGCCCGGCTTTACTAAAGGGCTAAAAGGTACAACTAACGAGATTAAGCTAAAATATATTGCCGAAAAGCAAATCGGCGAATATAGCGGCGACGAGGCAGTTAGCAAGATGAAAGAGATTATAAAAGAAAAGAAGCTTGCAAACGCTGACCCCGATTCGAGTGCGCTTGGCACTACGCCAAGATATTTGTCGGACTTGGTAGGCTCGCTATGCGACCTTACGACAGGCAGCGGGGACAAGGGCACGCCGATTGTTTGGGTGAAGAATTATTTTAACACTTTCGCTGATTAGTTTTTTGGTTTGCTAGATGCAGCGTGATTCGTGCTGCGTGCTGTGGTTTGAGCGGGGCGAGTACCCCCAAAGTACACACCCCGCTCAAACCGCAGCCTGCTGCGCGCCTGACGCCACATCTAGCAACCCCAAAATAGCTGAGTGTAAATAATGAGTTTAAAGCAGTTGGTGAAGTTAAAATTATAGGTATAAATATAGCCGAATGGAAAAAATTAAAAGCTTTATTTAGAAAAGCGGAACAAGAAAAACAGGAACGGAAATACTAGACATAGATATAACGGCAATACAGGAGAAAAGAAAGATGGCAGGCGTATTATATTTGGTTTTAGAAAACGGACAGACTTTTAAAGGAAAAGGTTTTGGTGCTAGTAGCGAAGTTGTTGGTGAGGTTGTTTTTAATACTTCTATGGTTGGATGTATAGAGACGCTTACGGACAAGAGCTATTTTGGTCAGATTGTTGTCGAGACTTTTCCACAGGGCGGCAACTACGGCATAATCGAGGCGGATTTTGAATCCGATAATGTTTGGGCGAGCGCATATATTGTAAAGGAAGTTTGTGATTTGCCGTCGAACTTTAGGTGCGAAAAAAGCTTGGACAGTTTTTTGAAAGAAAAAGGCGTGACGGGCTTGTGCGGGATTGATACAAGGGCACTTACAAAGGCTTTGCGTACAGAGGGAGCAATGAACGGTATTATTACTGACGACCCGCAAAGCGTGGATTTTGAGAAGATGAAGTCATACAAAGTCAAAAAAGCGGTTGAGAGCGTGTCATGCAAAGAGGCGTACACGGCGGGAGGGGCTGATGCAAAAACTAAGGTTGCGCTTATTGATTTTGGGGTAAAGAACGGCACAATAAAAGAACTTACGAACCGTGGTTGTAATGTTTGTGTGTTGCCGTTTGATGCGGATTTAGATGCTGTCAAAAAGTCGGGGGCAAAGGGGATAATATTATCCGAGGGGCCCGGCGACCCTGCAAAAAACACGCAAGCTGTCAAGAACATAAAAGAATTTATCGACAGCGGTCTGCCGATTTTGGGACTGGGGCTAGGGCATCAGATGTTGGCTTTGGCGGGCGGTGCTAAGATAGAAAAAATGAAGTTTGGCAACAGGGGCGCTAATCAATCGGTTAAGGATTTGCAAACGGGCAGAGCGCACATCACAAGCCAAAACCACGGTTATGCTGTAAGCATAAAAAGCCTGAAAGCATCCGATATAAAAGAGACATTTACTAACATAAACGACGGAACAAACGAGGGCATTGAGTTTGTGGACAAGCCGGTATTTTCGGTGCAGTTCGCGCCGGCACTATCGACTGCGTTTATATACGATAAGTTTTTAAAGTACACGGAGGGTAAATAAATGCCTTTAGATAAAAGCATCAAAAAAGTACTTGTAATAGGTTCGGGACCTATCGTTATCGGGCAGGCGGCAGAGTTTGACTATGCCGGCACCCAAGCTTGCAAGGTGTTGCGTGAGGACGGAATTGAGATTGTACTTATAAACTCTAACCCTGCAACAATAATGACAGACAAGTCGACAGCAGACAGAATTTATATTGAACCGCTTACACTGGATACTGTAAAGCGGATTATCGAGGTCGAAAAGCCCGATAGTATTTTGTCGGGACTGGGCGGTCAAACAGGTCTGAACTTGTGCATGAGACTGGCAAAGGACGGCTTTTTGGCAAAGCACAATGTGCGCCTTTTGGGTTCGTCGCCTGAGGCTATCGACAAGTCCGAGGACAGGCTGCTCTTTAAGCAGACTATGCAAAGCATTGGTCAGCCGTGTATACCATCGGTTGTTGCAAACGATTTGAAAACCGCTTTGGAGTTTGCTAAAAAAGAGGGCTTTCCGCTTATTATCCGTCCTGCATTTACATTGGGCGGCAGCGGCGGCGGCATAGTTAATGACGAAAAAGAGTTTAGAGAAACTGCGGCTAACGGGCTTGCTTTATCGCCGATTACTCAAATTTTGGTCGAGAAGTCAGTCGCAGGCTGGAAAGAGATTGAGTTTGAGGTTATGCGCGACAAGGCAGGCAACGCAATCGCTATCTGCTCGATGGAAAACTTTGACCCCGTTGGTGTACATACCGGCGACAGTATCGTAATTGCACCCGCTGTTACGCTCTCGTCAAAAGAATACTCAATGCTGCGTGCGGCGGCATTAAATATTATTGAGGCGTTGGGGATAGAGGGCGGCTGTAACTGTCAGTTTGCGCTAGACCCGAATTCGTTTGATTATGCGGTAATCGAAGTTAATCCCCGTGTATCACGCTCAAGCGCGCTTGCTTCAAAGGCTACGGGTTACCCGATAGCAAAGACCGCAACAAAAATTGCAATCGGATACACTTTGGACGAGATACTAAACTCCGTTACCGGCTGCACATATTCGGCATTTGAGCCGTCTATCGACTATGTGGCTGTAAAGTTCCCCAAGTGGGCTTTTGATAAATTTGTTTATGCGAAAAAAGAGCTTGGTACGCAGATGAAAGCAACCGGTGAGGTTATGGCTATTGCCGATACCTTTGAGCAGGCTATCATGAAAGCGGTAAGAGGTGCCGAGATAGGTGTTGACACTCTTTCGATTACGCGCTTAAAAAATAAGACTGACGAAAAAATCCTTTCTTACTTAAAGCAGCAGCCGACCGACGAGCGTATTTTTGTGCTATATGAGGCGTTAAAAAGAGAGATTGCAACAATAGACGAGATTTATGAGTGGACAAAGGTTGATAGATGGTTCCTAAAAAAGCTGCAAAATATTGCTGCTTGCGAGAATGAACTTATAAAAAATCCGCTTTCGCATGAGTTGTATCTAAAGGCTAAAAGATACGGTTTTACAAACAGAGCAATAGGTGTTATATCCAATGAGCCTGTGCCGTACCACAATACTCCGCTTTACAAAACAGTTGATACCTGTGCGGGTGAGTTTGAGGCGGCTACTCCTTATTTTTATAGCATTTGCGGCATTGACGATAACGGTGGCGAGTGCGAGGCTGAGGCGTTTGTCAAAAAGAGCACAAAGCCGAGGATTGTTGTTTTGGGTTCGGGGCCTATAAGAATAGGACAGGGCATAGAGTTTGACTACGCAAGCGTCCACTGTGTGCGCGCGCTAAAAAATGCGGGCTATGAGGTTATTGTTATCAACAACAATCCCGAAACGGTTTCTACCGATTTTGATATTGCGGACAGGCTGTACTTTGAGCCGCTGTTTATTGAGGATGTGCTTGACATTATTATGTTGGAGAACCCGATAGGGGTTATTGCGGCGTTCGGCGGCGGCACCGCTATCAAGCTGACTAAGGCATTGCACAAAAAAGGTGTCAATATTATTGGCACAAGTGCAGACAGTATTGATATGTGCGAGGAGCGTCAACGCTTTGAGGACTTATTAGAAAACCTTGATATCAAGCGTCCAAAAGGTTCAACCGCAGACACTACCGACGAAGCCTTGGCAATTGCGCATGACTTAGGGTATCCGGTGCTTATGCGTCCGTCGTATGTTTTGGGCGGACAAAACATGATTATTGCCTTTACCGATGAGGATATAAAGGAATACATGGAGATTATTATGCGTTCAAAAGACGGGCGGGTACTTATCGATAAGTATTTGAGCGGGCTAGAAATGGAGCTTGACGCTATATCCGACGGTGAAGATGTGCTTATTCCGGGCATTATGGAGCATATTGAGCGAACCGGTATACACTCGGGCGATAGTATTGCCGTATATCCTGCTGTCCATGTTGACGATAATATGGCCCAAAAAATATTGGAAATAACAAAAAATATTTGCGTAGCACTAAAGGTAAAAGGGCTGGTTAATATTCAGCTTGTCGAATACGAGAACGAGATTTATATTATTGAGGTTAATCCGCGTGCATCGCGTACCGTTCCGTATATAAGTAAGGTTACAAATATTCCGATTTGCGAACTGGCAACCCGTGCCGCGCTGGGTGAGAGCTTGTCAAGTCTTGGCTACGGACAGGGTATAGCTAAAATGTCGCCGTACACTGCGGTTAAGGTTCCTGTGTTCTCTTTTGAAAAGCTTACCGGGGTAGACACGCACTTGGGGCCCGAAATGAAATCAACGGGCGAAGTTTTGGGAATAGGCAAAAACTTGCAAGAGGCATTGTACAAAGGATTGATTGCAGCAGGTTACAAGCTGAATAAACCCTCAAAGGGCGGCGTGTTTATTACCGTGCGCAACTCTGATAAGGACGAAATAACAGAGACCGCAAACAAGTACAAAAAGTTGGGCTGTACGCTTTATGCAACCGAGGGCACTGCAAAAATTTTGGCGGCTTCGGGGCTAAAGGTGAATGCAGTAGGCAAAATTCACGAAAATCCGGACAACAATATCATGACGCTTTTAGAGAGCGGCAAAATCAATTATATAATCTCGACTTCTAAAAAGGGTCGTGACCCTGCCCGTGATAGCGTAAAAATGCGCAGAAAAGCATGTCTGTTGGGTATACCGTGCCTGACCAGTATTGATACGGCTAATGCAGTTGCCGACAGTATTTTGTCGGGCTATACTGAACACACAACCGAAATTGTTAATGTAAACGAGCTAAGAAGCGGTCAGCTAAAGCTAAAATTTATCAAGATGCAAGGTACAGGCAACGACTATATCTATATGGATTGCTTGGACACGGCGATAGATTATCCTGAAAGCCTAGCCGTTATATTATCAGAGCGTCACTATGGTATAGGCGGTGACGGATTGGTTTTGATTAAGCGTTCGGCGGTTGCGGATGCTAGGATGCAGATGTTTAATGCGGACGGCACCGAGGGCAAGATGTGCGGCAATGCAATCCGATGCGTGGCTAAGTATTTGTTTGATAACAATATTGTGTCCAAGCGTAACATGACAATCGAAACAAAGTGCGGAATAAAAGAAGTAGAAGTATTTACGCACAATGGGCTTGTTTCAAAAGCAAAGGTAAAGATGGGTAAACCTGTGTTTGAACCCGAACAGATACCAACTACAATCAAAGGCGAAAAAGGCAAAATAGTAAGGCAAAAAATAGATGTAGACGGACAAAGCTATACTGTTACATGCTTGTCTATGGGCAACCCGCATTGCGTTGTAATCTGTGACGATATCGACAACATTGACTTAGGCGATATTGGCGCAAAGTTTAAGCAAAGCGAATACTTCCCCGAAGGCGTAAATATCGAGTTTGTCAAAGTTATAGGACGCAATACAATCAAAATGCGTATCTATGAGCGCGGAACAGGCGAGACATTGTCATGCGGTACTTGTGCTTGTGCCGCTGCGATAGCTTCGGTACTGGGCGGGCATTGCGACAAAGATGCAGACATCAGAGTAAAAGTCCCAGGCGGTGACTTGGTTATCAACTATTCTGACGAGGCAGTATATCTGACAGGTGATTGCACAAAAACATTTGAAGGAACTGTGTTGGTATAATTTAGTTTAAAATTATTATTCAATTGTGAGTTGATTTGTTATAACAGTTCGCTTAACAGGTTATTGACTATTCATGCTAAAAAAGATTACAATATAAAATACAAAGTGATTGCAAAAACTGTTTTACAATTACAAAACATTGTTAACGCTAAACAGAGTATCGAACAAGGAGTACATCAATGAAAAAGGTAATTTCATGCAAAGAACGCGGCATTACACTAGAGCAATATATAGACGAGCAAACACAAATTGCAAAGAAAAAAACTAACGGCGGCGAATTGCTGCTAGCATTGTCTGGCGGGGTGGACTCTTCTGTGTGTGCGGCGCTGTTGTCTAAAGCTTTGCCGGGAAAGCTTACTTGTATTTTTGTTGACCATGGATTGATGCGTTATGACGAAGGTAATCAGATAGAGAAAGTCTTTTCGAAAATGAATTTAAAGTTTATCCGTGTAAATGCAGGGGAACAATTTTTATCTGCACTAAAGGGCGTGACAGACCCTGAACAAAAACGCAAAATAATCGGTAAGGAATTTATTGAAGTTTTCAAAGAACAGGCGAAGTCTTTGGGTAATATCAAGTTTTTGGCTCAAGGTACTATTTATCCCGACATCATAGAAAGCGACGGAGTAAAGAGCCATCACAATGTAGGCGGATTGCCTGAAGTCTTAGGCTTTACCGACCTTGTTGAGCCATTAGAGGGATTATATAAAGACGAAGTAAGACAAATAGGCAGAATGCTAGGCTTGCCGGATTATCTTGTGGACCGCCAGCCATTTCCCGGTCCGGGATTGGGCGTAAGAGTGATAGGCGAAATCACCTTTGAAAAACTGGATACCTTGAGACTGGCTGATAAGATTTTTAGAGAAGAACTAGACAAAATAAAAGTGGAAGGGCAATATTTTGCAGTCCACACAGGCGTATACTCCACAGGCGTAAAGAAAGGCAAAAGAGTATATGCCCATGTTATAGCATTGCGTGCAGTAAGCACAAAAGATTTTATGTCGGGCAAAGTTGTAGAACTGCCGTATGAAATGCTGGCAAATGTATCACAAAGAATTTGTAACGAGTGCGAGAATGTAAGCAGGGTGGTGTATGATATAACTGCAAAGCCGCCTGCTACTATCGAATGGGAATAATCAAAAGTCTTATATAAGGACATATAGCCGTTGCGTGTAGTTTTTGGCTAGGTCATGTATGTCAAAATACATTCCCGTCGCCAAAAAACAATCTGCTACGGTTCTCTGCCCTCATCTAAAACTTTTGAATATATCTTATGGTACAGTTTGAAATAAAACCAACTATTCAGGAGTCTAAATGATTGCAATAAACACTATTATTAATCTACCTGCTGATAAAAAGTATAGACTTATAAAGGATGCCGGGTTTGACGGGGTTATTCTTTGGTGGAGTGATGAGTACGGCGATGTTGCGTTTAGGAAAAATCCCGGGATTGCCCGTAAAAATGGATTGTTTATTGACAGTGTGCATGCAAGCTTTAGTAAAGTTAATCAACTTTGGATTGACGGATCAGAGGGTGAGGCGTTTACTAGGCAAATGATAGAAAGTATTGACGATTGTAATACATGCGGGATATCGACAATGGTAATGCATTTATCCAGCGGATATAATCCGCCTGATTATAATGACATAGGGCTTGAACGAATAAGGCGCATAGTCGAACAGGCAGAAAAGAAAAGTGTAAATGTAGCTTTAGAAAACTTGAAAAAGACCGAATACCTAGAATATATTTTTGATAATATTAAGTCGGAGCGTTTGGGGTTTTGTTATGACTGCGGGCACCATCACTGTCATTCGCCTAATGAGGATTTGTTATCAAAGTACGGTGCAAAACTTAAGGCGTTGCATTTGCATGATAATGACGGATTTTATAGTGCAGAGGACAAGGACCAACACAAACTGCCGTTTGAAGGTACTATTGACTGGCTGACTACTATGAAAAATATTCACAATACAGGCTATAAGGGAGCCACGACACTCGAAATCAAAGAATATGATTTTAATAACGAGGACGAAGCACGGCAGTTTTTGGCAACAGCTGCCGAGAGAGCTGCGAGGCTTGACAAAATGAGAAAATAATTAATATTAAGGAGATAGAACAATGGAATTTATCAAGCACGGAAAGACAAAAGATGTTTACCGCTTAGCGGATGGTAATATCTGCCTAAAGTTTAAGGATACAGTCACAGGCAACGAGGACGGCTCAAAAGACCCCGGCGGAAACCAAGTAGTCGGCAGCGTAGCAGGAGTTGGCACAAGCGCGCTCAAGATGACTACATATTATTTTGAACTATTGAAAAAAGCAAATATCCATACTCACTATATAACAAGCGACTTGTCAAAAAATGAGATGATTGTTCGTCCTGTAGTTATGTTTGGCAAAGGGTTGGAGTTTGTTATAAGATACGAGGCGGCAGGCAGCTTTGTCAGACGCTATGGTGAGTATATCAAAAGCGGTACAAAACTGGATGCTGTGTACGAGATTACACTAAAAGACGATGCGCGCAATGACCCGCCTGCAACAGCCGAAACAATCGAGGCGTTGGGCTTGATGACAAAAGCGCAACTGGTTGAATGCGAAAAATTAGTGCGTGATGTTTGTAAGCTGATAAAAGACGACCTTGCTCAAAAAGGACTGGAACTAATTGACATAAAGGTAGAAGTAGGACTAGTGGACGGCAAAATTGCCTTGATTGACGAAGTTAGTGGCGGCAATATGAGAGTTTTTAAAGACAGACAACAACTTGACTATATAACACTGTCAAATTATATAAAATAAATGTAAGTGTACAGAACAACCTTTGCTTTTTTTGCAAGGGTTGTTTTTTGAAAAAAAAGTTAAATAAACAAAGTTACTCTGAACATTCTATGCCGATAAGCAAGCCTAGTTTGAAACCTTCAGCAAAATAAGGTCTTTGATGTAATTTTAAAGTGGAAATAAATGCTATTGCATTTTGTTATAAACTTTGTTATAATACATATATGAATTTTGATATAATTGTTGAAAGTTTGAAGAAATCAGGAGTTGTTCCTGTTATAAAGCTTGAGGATACTTCTAAGGCAATTGACCTTGCGGGGGCGTTACTTAGCGGCGGGATTACCTGTGCCGAGGTTACATTCAGGGCTAGCGGAGCGGATAGAGTAATTAGCGATATTAGCAAGGCATACTCTGATATGACTGTGGGGGCGGGGACGGTTTTGACTGTTGCACAAGCCGAGGCGGCGATAAATGCAGGAGCTAAGTTTTTGGTTGCACCCGGCTTGAATGAGAAAGTAGTTGAATTTTCGCTTGCAAAAGGAGTACCGTTCATTCCCGGGATTGCAACGCCTACCGAGGCGGAAAAAGCGTTAGATATGGGACTAAAGTATGTCAAGTTTTTCCCTGCCGAGCAAAATGGCGGATTAGCTTATATCAAGGCGATTAGTGCGCCGTACAGCGAGTTACGCTTTATGCCAACGGGCGGTATCAATGATGATAACATTATAAAGTATCTGGAATTTGACAAGGTGTTTGCTTGCGGCGGCAGTTGGATGGTGACAGAGCAGCTTATAAAAAACAATGACTGGGGTGCTATTACATCATTGTCAAAATCTGTTGCGGATAAAATTAAGTTGCTAAAAACAAAGAGCTAAAGGAATAGAGGAATATAAAAATGAAAGTAATTACATTAGGCGAGATTATGCTAAGGTTGTCCGCTCCGGGTTTTGAGCGGTTTGTGCAGACAGATAGCTTTGATGCGGTTTATGGCGGAGGCGAGGCGAATGTCGCCGTATCGCTGGCTGCTTTTGGGCATGAGGCTTATTTTGTGTCTAAGCTCCCCACGCACGAGATTGGTCAGGCGGCGGTAAATTCCTTACGTAAGTTTGGCGTTCATACTGATTATATCGCGCGGGGCGGCGACAGGGTCGGTATTTATTTTTTAGAAAACGGTGCGTCAATGCGTGCTTCGACTGTTATATATGACAGGGCAAATAGTGCGATTGCCACGGCAAAGATAACTGACTTTGATTTTGACAAAATCTTTGCGGGGGCGGATTGGTTCCATTTTACGGGCATTACTCCTGCTATCAGTGTGTCGACTCGCGAGGTTTTGGCGGCGGCTTTGCAATCTGCAAAAAAGCACAATGTAACGATATCGGTTGACCTTAACTTTAGAAAAAAGCTTTGGACTAGCGAGCAAGCAATTTCGGTTATGACTCCGCTTATGCAGTATGTTGATGTTTGTATCGGCAACGAGGAGGACGCCGAAAAATGCCTTGGATTTAAGGCGGGTAAAACTGATGTTACAAAGGGCGAGTTGGAGCCTGACGGTTACAAAAATATATTTAAGCAGATGCACGAAAAATTTGGCTTTAAGTATATTGCGTCGAGTTTACGGCAGTCACACTCGGCATCCGATAATGGTTGGAGTGCGATTATATCGGACGGAAAAGATTTTTACAAAAGCCAAGAATATAATATAAGAATAGTCGACCGAGTGGGCGGCGGAGACTCGTTTGCGGCAGGATTAATACACGGACTTCTGACAAAAAAAGATTATAAGAAAGCACTAGATTTTGCGGTTGCGGCATCGGCACTAAAGCATACAATCTTTGGTGATTTTAACTTAGTTACCGAACAGGAAGTTGAGGCTCTGCTGAAGGGCGACGGCAGCGGCAGAGTGCAACGATAGCTTATTTTAGCCATTAAATCCGTCAAGACGGCACAAAACAGTTTTGACGAGACTTTGTCCGCACAAAAATTATGCGCCGCAGCTTGAACAACAGGCGGCAATAAATACATAAATCAAGGCAATAAATATTTGATTTTATCCGGAGGTTTTATATGAAAAATTTTATGTCTGACGACTTTCTTCTCGAGGGTAAAACGGCGCAAATTTTGTTTGATAAATATTCAAAAAATGTACCGATTTTTGATTTTCATTGTCATCTAAATCCTAAGGAAATTTACGAGGATAAACGCTTTTCTAACCTTGCCGCAGCATGGCTTGGCGGCGACCATTACAAATGGCGGCTTATGCGTGAGGCTGGGATAGAAGAAGAATATATCACGGGTAACGCTCCCGACTACGATAAATTTGTAAAATATGCGTCGGTTTTGCCTTATGCTATAGGCAATCCGATTTATCACTGGACGCACCTGGAGTTGCGTCGGTTTTTTGATATAGACCTTGTTTTATCCGAAAAAACAGCAGACGAGATTTGGCAAAAAGCTAATAAAAAGCTGGAGAATTTGTCCGCACGACAAATGATAAAAATGTCGGGCGTAAAGGCATTGTGCACAACTGACGACCCTATTGATACACTGGAGTATCATAAAAAATTAAAGGAAGAAAACTTTGATGTAAAGGTTCTGCCAACATTCCGACCCGACAAAGCAATACACATTGAGCTTGCTTCGTTTCGCCCGTGGATAAAATCGCTTGAACAAGTGACGGGGAAAGAGATAGGATGTTTGAGTGATTTGTTGGCGGCATTGGTAGAGCGGATAGACTTTTTTGACAAATGCGGTTGTGTATGTTCTGACCATGATTTGCGTGATGTAAATATTATGCAATCAACTCAAGGGGACGCGACTATGATTTTTAAGATGGCACTAAACTCCGCTCCGCTGACGAACGAACAAATAGCAAAGTACAAAGGCTTTTTGCTGATGTTTTTGGGACGGGAGTACAACAAGCGTGGTTGGGTTCAGCAATACCATATGGGAGCATTGCGTAACAATTCGTCAAGACAGTTTGGTAAGTTGGGAGCAGACACAGGCTTTGACAGCATAGGCGACACCCCGTTTGCGGCAAATTTATCTGCACTGCTTAATTCTTTGGATAACACAAACGAATTGCCAAAAACAATATTATACTGCCTAAACCCTAACGGAAATGAAGTTCTGGCAGCAATAAGAAATTGTTTTTGCTCCCCGTCAGTTCCTGCAAAAGTACAATTTGGCAGTGCTTGGTGGTTCAATGACCACATTGACGGTATGCGTAGTCAGTTGGATACATTGGCGCAAACAGGACTGCTTTCTAAATTTGTTGGTATGCTAACTGACTCACGAAGCTTTTTGTCTTACCCGCGCCACGAATATTTTAGAAGGATATTATGCAACAAGCTAGGCACCTTGATAGAAAACGGCGAGTACCCGAACGATATAGAGTTTGTCGGAAAAATAGTTGAGGATATTTGCTATAATAATGCGATTAAGTTTTTTGCAAAAAAATAAATGGAATTAGCCTAAATCTATCCAATATCTTTGCAATACTTCCGTTTCGGTAATAATCTCGTTTTCTAAGACTCCCCCGTTTTTTAGTATTGTTTTTACGGAAGCTATATTATCTTTGTCGGCAGTTATCAAAACTTTATTTATGCTAAGTTCGCGGCACCTATTTAGGCCCAGCTTTAATTGCTCGTTTGCATAGCCTTTTTTTCTTTCGGTAGGTCGTATACCGTAACCTATGTGTCCGCCCTCGCGCAGCAAAAAATCATTCAGCTCATGGCGTATATTAATCATACCGACAATGCGGTTGTCGGATATTCTTACGCTAAAATATGTATCGCCAGTGACTTTGCCAGTCTCTACTGTTTTTTTGTCGGTATTGTTTTTAGTGTATTGCAGCCATGCCGCATAATCACCTAGGCATCTGTCCAAACCGCCTACGCCGTGTATCTTAGAACCGTAGTTTATAAATTCTTGTATGTATTCTTTCGCGGCTTGTTCGTGCTCTGGTGCAGGCACTACCAATTTTAGCATATTCATGGCTGGATTATAACACAGTTTTATCATTTTTGCAAGTATCAATCATATTTGACAAAAACGCAAAAAAAGGTTATAATTTTATTGAATTTTTCGGTTTTAGAGAATATATTTAGGATATACAATGAAAATACTTTATGGGACTTCTAATCAAGCAAAATATTCTAATATGAAAAGGTTTTTGGCATCACTGGAGCTAGAGATTGTTTCGCTAAATGATTATCCCGATGTCAAGGTAGAGATTGACGAGGCGGGAGCAACGCCTATCGAAAACGCAAGGCTAAAGGCAATCGGACGGTTTGAGGTTTTTGGGATGCCGGTATTTGCTTGTGACAGCGGTTTGTATATTGACGGTGTGCCCGAACACGAGCAGCCGGGAGTAAATGTAAGGCGGGTAGGCGGTAAGCACTTGTCCGATGAAGAAATGGTAGAGTATTATTCGACGCTTGTCAAAAATAACGGCGGCAGATTACGGGCAAGATACAAAAACGCAATTTGCTTTATTTTGGATTCTGAGCATATATACGAATATGACGGACATGATATTTGGGATCAGGATTTTTGTCTGGTGTCAACACCGCATCCAAAAAGAGTAAAAGGCTTTCCGCTAGACTGTTTATCTGTGGATGTAGAAACTGGTAAATATTATTACGACACAAATCCTGGCGAAAATAACAATATGATTGGAAAAGGTTTCGAAAACTTTTTTAGGCGGGTATTGGGCAGATAGTGGACGCCAGATGATAGCGATGCCTGATAGATAGTGAATAGCGGACAAATAAATAAAAACAATGCATTAAAAAAGAGGTGCCGTCATGTTAGATGTACAAAATATTATAGCCTTACGGGCTCAAAGACAATTTTTGTCGCAAAAGGCAAACAAAGACGAATACGATTTGCTCTATCGTGACATGCAGCCCGGGCAAAATGTATATTGGAACGGATTTGGCGACCCGCCCAGCATTACTTTTAGAGCAGATTTTAATGACATAGAATATAACCGTGGGCGTCAAAAAGATAGACGCCTGATAAAGGGCAGATTCGGCGGAGGCAATTTAGGTTGGATTTTACAGGATGATTTGGAGTTGTTTGGCGCGGTATATCAAAAGCCGCTCGACAAGCCGACAGGCGTCCAAAAGGAACTTTTGGAGCTGATACAGCACGAAGGACCCATGAATATAGATATGATGCGGGAAGCTTTGGGGACACCTGCAAAAAATATTACTCCTGTGTTGCACCGCTTGCAGGAAGCATTTTTGGTATACGAGGACCAGTATGACGGGGAGTGGGATAGGTCGTGGTATGTTTTTGAAGAAATGTTTCCGCTTGTCAATCTTAATAAATACACACGGACAGAGGCACTCAAAATTTTATTGGAGCGTTTTGCTTACCGCAATGTATTCTTTGATGTTGAGAATGTCAAATCGTTTTACAAGGTTACAGGTAAAGATGCAAAGGAAGCGGTGGCTTTGTTGAAAGCCGAGGGTAAAATTGCCGAGTATAACAACAGATACTTGTTGCAGACCGATTATGACTTGTTGCAAGATAAATGTTTTGCTGTGCAAAAATCGATTTATGTCATGCACCGCAATGATTTTTTAGTAAAAAGTAACGAACATCTTATAAAGGACAAGTTCCCCCGTACAAGCCGTGATTTGTTGCAATATATATTGATTGACGGCGAGTTCCGAGGTATTGTGGCAGGCAGATTCAAAAACGGACCGTACATTATTGAGGATATAATATTGGATTTAGACGAAGTACAAAAGCAAGACCGCAAAAATGAGATTATTGAAGCCGTATACAAAGTGAATAGCCGGGAGCACAGCCCTATACAAAGTTATTGTGGAATTAAATTAGATTGACATGTAATAATAACAAATATGATATAATAAACATGTTGCAAATATTTTAATAAAATACTTGACAAATATAACATCTATGCTATAATAGGAGTATGGAAGGTGAATAATAATTTTGACAACAATCAAAAGGGACAGGGCGTTGTTGGTCCGGACAACAACGAATTAGTAAACAGCGAGATAATCGACAAGGATGTTGCGCTTTTTGTCAGCGAGATGATAAAGGCGCGCGAGAGGCTTGGTATTTCGCAGGTAAAGCTTGCAGAACTTACCGGCATCAAGCAGTCGGCTATATCGCGAATGGAAAGCTACCGTGTTCCTCCGCAGCTTGATACCATAATGCGTATACTAAATGCATTAGGATTAAAGCTTAGTATTACTGAATTGCCTTTCAAAAACAGGAAGGAGCATGATATTATGAATATAAAAATGGGCAGTGTGAATAAAGTTCACGCAGAGGTTGTGTATTGCAATCTTGACATACAAAAATCAGACGACGACAATTTTCATTTTTTGACAGAGCATGATGACGAGTTTTCGGTAGAGGTCAACAATATAAACGCATTGATTATCAAGCAAATCGAGCACAAAAACATAGACGATATTTTTAAAGAACCGTTAAATGCAACACTCAAAATTCCGCAAGCTTACTGCGGCGATGCATTCTTTTGCGGCAGAACCGAAAAGGATTTCAACAACAACCTAGATGCAGACGAAAGGGGTACAATCCGCATCAAGGGTTTGACTTTGAGAAATACGGTAATATATAATTACCATACAAATTTAGAATGCGAAAACTTGTCGTGCGAAAGCTTAAAAACCGAAACCCGTCATGCAAATGCAGTTTGTAAACAAACAAAAGGCATCCATGCGCTAGAATTTACAGGACAGCACTCAGAGCTGGTTATAGAAAAGACGACTGCAAGAAACCTGATTTTGTCAACACAGCATACTAACGCAAAATTTAGTGACGGCACCGGCAACGATATGAAAGTTGCTGCCCAACATTCCGAGGTCAAACTAACAAACTTGATGTTGGAAAACACGATGACCGTTGCTTTGCAACATTCTGATGTTGTTTGTGAAAATGTTATCAGCACAAACGGACAAGAATTAACTCTACAGCATTCTGACTTAGTGTGCAATGGTATTTCTGCTGCTAAAATTTGGATTTTAGGGTACAACATTCTGATGCAAATATCAAAAATGTCAAAACCGAAAATGCAAAGATTTTGGTACAGCACAGTGATATAGAACTACTAAATGCAAGAATATACAATGTTGATTTAAACGGCGGGCACAGCGATTGCAATATGCAGCTTGTAGGCAAGGCAGATGATTACAGTCTTAGTCTTAACTCAGAGTTTGGCAATATAAATATTGCAGATACCGAATATGACGACAAAATAAACTATACAAAAGCCGGTAACAGCGAAAACAAAAAAATCAATATCGTTAACAAGTTCGGCGATATAACGGTAGAATTTATTGACAAAGAATAAATACAAAAAAATCAATATAACAATGAAGAATAATCAAACGCAACGACTACAATAAAACAGCATAAACAAAATTGAAACGGAAGCAGATAAAAGCTTCCGTTTTTGCTATATATAAAAAATTTGATTTTACGAAAATATAAATTAATACAATTATGACTTGCTGTATTTGTCTTTGATTGCTTTTTGCATAATTAATGCGGACTCAAATTTTGGATTAATCTCTAAACATTCGGCAAATTTGTCCAAAGCCTCATCAATGCGGTTTAGTCCGATTAGCGCCACTCCGTAATAATAAAGGAAAAACAATTTTTTTTCTGACGGGCGGCTCAAAACGCCGTCCAGTATCTCGATTGTGTCAGTCAAAAGCTTTTGCCGTATGTCATCGCTTACAGCGCCTTCTAGCGCCATTCTTGCAGCAACATTAAGCAGTAACAGACTGTCGTCATCAGGGAAGGTGTTAAGCAGTTTTTCTGTCCCGTCCAAAACATCACTAAATTTGCCCTTGGACAGCCAGCGGCGGAACCGTTCTACCTCACGGGTGTCGCCCTCAGGCGGGGCGTAGTTTTTCCACTCTATATACGGCAGCATAAAATCAATAACTATTGCAGGCAAGTCAAGTACATAAAGCTCACTTCGGCTGTCGGCACAGTTTAGACTGTATGTAGTATCAATAACCTTTTCGAAAACTTTTTCGTTTATCAGTATCTTGCAAATTTTATCGTATAGTTCGTCCTCGTGCGGAGTACCGATAAGCACAATGTAAGGGAACATCAAGTACCACATAGCGCGCAGTTCGTCGGTTGCAGTATTTAGAGTTATCAGTTTGTATACTAATTCATAGAGCGAATATTTAGTAATTGCACTTGCCGCGCTGCCTGTAATTTGATTAGTTTTTACAAACTCAAAAAACAAATCACTGCCCGTATCAAAACGCAAAGCGTAATTATCGCCGTCCTTTGCGTACAAGCCCCCGTACGGTATGTATAGCGTTTTGTCGCGCACTATCTGCATAAATTCATTTTTGTTTTGTTCAAATTGCGGATGTGCTTCTATCGGCATCGAAAATACACAATCATACTTTTTGAGTATGGGATTTACATAAGTCATTTCGGCATTGTCAAAAAGACATCTAAAAGAATACACCGAAAACAAAAGCTTGCGCTTGACCTCTGCGGTAATATTTGCCTTGTCAATAATTTCATAACTCAAAAGAGTTGTGCGGTCTAGTCCAATTTTTTCAAATTCATTCATAGCGGTTATTATAGCATAAATATTAAAGAATTACAATACTTTTGCACTTTTAAGTTTTGCCGTAACACTTTGTCTACAGCCTGCGGGCGTTTGATAAACGCCCCTACAGGGTATTTTATGACCTATACTTTGCAAACAGACCTAAATGAGTATTTGTTCGTAGGACAGCCTATTTGCATATGTATAGAGGATATACAAATTGTAATTTGATAAAGCCAATAAAACAACAAAAAAGAATAACTGTATATTAATAAACTATACCTTGTAGGGGCGACTAGTAGTCGCCCGTAAAAAAAAAAGTCATCAAGCGGGACGGATATTATCCTCTGCCTAGTAGGTAATCTACGGAACAGCCTAGAACATTTGCGATTTTGACTATGCTTTCGATTGCGGGCAAGTGAGGTTTCTTTTTCCATTTGGATATCATGCTTTGTTCTATTTTGAGTTCTTTTGCCAGCTGATACTCGGATTTGCCTTTTGATTTCAGTATTCCTTTTATTCGCATTTTGTAAATATCGGGAACTTGTTCCGGTGGAAATTCCGAAGTGACTTCATCAAAACATTCGGGTACTAAACCCAAAAGATAGTCAGTGCTTGTTTTGAAGAAATCCGCTAGTTTGATCAAGGTATCATAGCGTGGATAGCATTTTCCATTGCACCAACCAATAATTGTAGTACGACTTACTTCCAATTCTTTTGACAAACTTCTTTTACTAATAGTTTCTGTTTTCATAAAGTCTTTTAATCTATCTGCAAAAACAATAATATTCACTGCTTACTACCCCCATGTATATTTTATACAATTATTATGCATCATACATGGTTGTTTGATTAGCAGATGTATTATATTGCCAAGTGTATTAATAAAACTATGTAACAAAATGATAAGTATTTAGTTGACTACTTTTTTACGGTGCTGTATACTGATATAGTGCTATCTGACATAACTTTATGGATTATTAATTTTCAAACTTATTTAGATTGTAGGATTATTTTTGTAGGGGAATAATGCAAAAATTATTAGGATTATCAATATTATGAATTTGATTTTAGCCAAGGTAATAATTAGTATAGGGGCTGGCGGGGTTTTTGTAGTCCTTAGTTATTATGGGGCTTGCTTGCGCAAGCGGATTTATGAAAATCTGTTTCGCAATAAGTATTCAAAATATTCAAAATACAAAAAAAGAAAAAAGCCTTTTATAGCTTCTTTTTTGCTGTCTGTGCTTTGTATTGCGTTGATTTATTTTGGCGTCACGGCTTCATAGAGTAGATATCTTGAGTTAAAGCAAAATTTTTTTATAGCTCGCTGGAGCAAGGAGTTTATTGTCATATGAAAAAGGAACTAAAATGTTATATTGCAGGATGTTACGGTGATATGCCTGCTTTGCGTCTTGACGAATATGATGACAAATATTCAGCGTTGATTGAACGGATAAAGCTACATATAGAGGAATTGATTATTCGCGGCTATACATATTTTATTGCCGATTTATGTTACGGATTAGGCGTTGTATCCGCACAGCTTGTACTAAAACTCAAAAAGAAGTATCCGACAATCAAACTTGAATGTATACCGTTATATAATTCTATTACTAAAGCTAGAGTTAGAACTATTAATATTATCAAAAGTTCGGATTTGATTCTAGATATTATGAAAGAAGCAGATGTAATAACCAATCTTAAAAAATATGTTTGGCACAAATATCCTACAAAACATGTTAGCGTTATGCTGGGTATTCGCAGCGGACACAAAATATCGTGTTTTACTCAATTTTATCTCCACTTGGCGAAAACAAAAAAAATTCCGACAGATGTAGTTTATTGCAGTGATTATTTAAACATGGAAAAGGAAGAGGAAAGAGAAAGAGAAAATTGGGAACATGCAAAAGAATTTGTTAATAAATACTACAAATAATTGTGTTTGATATTATTATAGAGTTTGTCTTGTTTTGTAATTAGCATAGTAAATAAAAAGCTTGGCTTTGTTTTGATTTTTTCCATTAATAAAAAATTTTCATAAAACCATTGATTTTTCTTATTAAACATGCTAAAATAATCAAGCAAAAGGGTGCGGAAAATTCAGGCATTTAATGCCGTTGACAACTTTAAACTAAAAAGCCGTCAAAAGAAATTACAGCGCGAATTTTGTCTACTCCCAAACTAAACTTGCTTCTGTGGCTCAATTTGGTAGAGCAGTTCATTCGTAATTAATTGGTACTACTGCTCTATAAGCCTCAAAACCCTATGTTTTTAGCTGTTTTAAGCGGTTTTGACGGTATTTACGGAAAGTGTTATAAAACTTTTATAAAAAACTGCTATAAAAACTTAATAATTTGCTTTCGTGGCTCAGCTGGTAGAGCAGCGCATTCGTAATGCGCGGGTCAGCGGTTCGAATCCGCTCGAAAGCTCCAAACATAAAAAAGTACCTTTCTTTCGATTGGTACTTTTTTTTTATGAATTAATAAGTAGCAAATTCCTATATTCTTCTTCGTCATATCCATTGTATATAATAACATCTTCGGCGACACTATTATGATATTCTTTAATCCAGTCATATTTAGCAATTATCTTTAAATACTTTTCTTGGTCTGAGGGTGGATTACTTTCAATAATATTTTTTTGGTAGCAATATGCCTCTTTTTCTACGTTTAAATACATTTCCTTAAATGATGAAAACCTTATGACATTTTTAACATTTACTTTATGGTTTTCCAAATAGTCTAAAAACCAAATGTCATCATCAATCTTAATAAAACTTTCTATATTCATAATAAAAAATTTGCTTAAATTATGAACTAGCCTATAAATAAAATCTATATTCTCTAGATTGTTATCTTTATTATCTTTGACATCATCAAGACTATGCAGAATGCTACAAACATAAAAGTCATCAAAAAAATAGCCAGTTTTCATATTCGTTTCAATATGCTTTAAAAAATTTTTAACTTTTCTAACATATTTTGTTCTGTCATCTAAAAGTTGATAAGCTAAAAAATCAGCTTTTTGTAAAGGGTCAAAGTTTAATCGCTTTGAATCATCTTTAATGCACTCATCTATTATGATTCTTGGATACTCGGCTTTATGGTTTTCAAGTTCAACAGCATTAATTAATCCTTTCCCATAAATATAAACCTTATTTGAAAATAATTCCCCCTTAGTAATAGCACCTCTTAAAAATACTTTCGCATTGAGCATTAACGCTAGTTGTATTTTCTTGACACAATATAGCAAAGTGCTTAAATTAATCATATCAATTTGGCTATTACCAGTCACTTCAGTAAATAAAATTACATTATCAGAAAATACTTTAATTTTAACATCGGGCTTAGTTAGTACCAGCTTTAAAAAATCTTGCATTAATTTGAAGTTATCCATTACAGACAACATAGCATTATTTATTCTCTCTAAAAACGAGTTATCTTGCTTTATTAAGTTTTTATAACCCAAAACATCAAAATATGCTATATAGTGTTCTTTTGTCTCTATCATGCTTAAATATTAACATTTTTTAAATGATAAAGCAAGAGTATATTATATTTTTAACAACTCATCAATTTTATTTGCGGCTTGTTTATCCGCTTGGCTTGTGTAATGAGAATAAATATTTAATGTGGTTTGAATATCGGCGTGTCCTACTCTTGCCGATACGGTTTTAACATCTACTCCATTGCTTATAAGCATTGTTATATTGCTGTGCCTAAGTCCATGCGGAGATACTTTTTTTAGTCCGTGTTTTTCTTGAAATTCTTTTAACCAATTCGCCAATGTCATTCCGTTCATATCATTACCGAGATTTTGCACGAATAGCTTATCGGTAGTTGCCCATAAGTCGCCGTGATTTTCTTTTTCAATATCCCACCAAATCTTATAATCTTTAAGCAAGTTCATTAATGCAGTAGGAACACTTATAACACGCTTAGATTTATTTGATTTAGGGTCTTTTGAGACTGTACCAAAACCGCCGACATATATTGTGTTTTGTTCAATAGAAATTTCGTTGTTTTCAAAATCTATTGCCGACCACGCTAGTCCTGCAACTTCTGCGTTTCTCAACCCTAAATATATGTAACAAGAAAAGGCGACACGCTTTCTAATATCTGATTCCGTTTCAATGCACTTAATAAAGGTTTGTATATCCTCTATGTTATCAAGTATTTCACGCTTGCCCTTTGTGCCTGTAACAGGACGGATATAATCTTTTGAAGCATAATTATGTTCTATTAGCCTTTGCCTTACAGCTTCGTGTAATATGCCGTGTATCAGCACCTTTATTCCGTTATTAGCACTCCACGAATAAGGTACTTCTTTTTTTGTTATGTCAAAGTATTTATCAATCGGCACTTCAAAAAATTTACACAGCTTTGTTGCGGTTTCTTTGCTTATAGTCTTACCAATTTCTAAAGCTACAAGTAAAGTAGTGTGCGCCATATTACAATCCTGTGCTACGCTCCGTATTGATATTTTTTTGTTCGTCATAATCTCGCTTAAACTTTGCTTTACTGTAACCGTTAGCTTTTGATATGTTCTTTCACATAACCATTTGCAAAATTTTTGTATTACGATAGGAGTCATTTCGTGCAGTAAATATGCGCTTAATTTTTCTTCTATTACTTTCAAATAATCTCGGCTAGTCCTGTAATAATTGTAAGCCTGCTTATTATAGAAGATTATATTTTCCACATACTCCTTAGCAAAGTTTATAAAAAGGATATTATTTTTTTGAACGGTTGCGCCTGACGAATGTTTTTGCACTTCATCTTTCCAATCCATTTGAGCCTTTAGCCTAAAAGCCTCAATTTCCTTTTTGCCTGTCAGTTCCGCTGGGACTTTAACCGTTTTAACAAACACCTTGTTTTTTCTTGTCATAGGGTCTTTACCGCTACAATGCAATATTAAAGACAATTCATTAAAACGATTGATGTATTCTCTAACATGCATAATATCCTTTTTACTCTTTGCCATAATTAAACTACCTCGCTATATCCTAATACATTTAACAAATCTGTATAATTAACAAGTGATTTATTTCCGCTTGCAAAATACTTTACTTTATTTTGCTTGCATAACGACCTTATAAAAAATTCTGATATTGCTGTCTGCTCATCAATTTTTTTAAGTTCGGCATAACAAGCCTTAATAGTTTTGTATTGTGGAATTACTTTTTTTACTACGATATTTTCCATATAATCTACCTCCGTTAGACCATTTAATTTATTTTTATAATCTTATTATAATTTCACCTGTAATCACTTCTCAACTGGTTTTTCACAGGTTTTTTAAATTGTTTTAAACTTATCTTATACTATATAAATCATTAAGCTGAAACTCAATGCGTTCAAGTTCTTGCTCAATATAATTCGCAAGTTTCCAATGCCGTTTCTTTTCGTGCCTTTTTCCATCTTCCAATTCATTAAGAAAATTTTCTACTTTCATCAAAATTGTATCAACGGACTGCTTATCAAAATAATAGCAATGAACTATTTGCTGTATTAATTTGAGTAGGAATTTGATTTGATATTTAGAATATTTTATATCTAACATCTCATCAAATTCCTGCTCGTTAAAAGCATTAATCTGCTCTTTGCTCATTGCAATTATCCTTATGCTCTAAGCAAATTTTCTGTTTAAAAAAGCCTGTTTTATCTAAAATATCATTACGAGTCTGTGCAAGTAACTTTGCAATTTCACGCAATATTTCAGGGTTATAAACAACCTTTTTCATTTTTGTTATTTTTTTAATAACAGAAAGCAATTCATCAATTTGCATTTTAAGAAATTCAAACCAATTTCCTAATTCGTTGAAGTTTTTAACATCCAACATTTCCTCAATTTCATTAACAGATTTGTAAAACATAATTTAATCTCCTTTAAATTTTTAATAATTTTATACCAATTTTTTGTGATTTTCCGCTTTATCTTTCAAGCAAATGTATTCTATAACAATTTTTTCATAAGCGGTCTTTAAGTTAAATAATTCCTCTTTAAGTTTGTGAATTGTGATTAACAGGTCATTTTCTTCTATATTTCCATATAGCGTGTTTAGGTCTATCTTACCTATGCGCTTTTGTAAAAGTTCTATCAATAGACAAGTATAATTCCACGGCGGTACGGAATCGCCAGTAAAGTAATTACTAATTTGATTTTTACTTTTCCCTAAAGCCTTAGCAATATCAATATTTTTAATTTTACATTCTTTCATTATCCGCTTTAATCTTGCATTAAAAATATCAACTGATTTATTCATTTTGTCTTTCTAACTCCTCTTGTTTTCGTTTTGCAATATTTTCCTCTGCAATTTTGAGCAAGTCCTTTTTAATCCACACTCCGTATCTTTCTGGAGCAAATTTAGGCTCAAATTTTTTACAAAATCTTTGTTGCATTTTATCCCTTTTTGAATAAGGGTCTCTTAAAGCAAACCATAACTTGTTTTTAGTATTTTGTTTGAATAACGATATTTCCTTTGTCCTCTCATCTTCCGACATTGATAATAAATTTGCTTCAATTTGAGATAGCAATTTTTTAACTTCTTTTTTAATAAATTTTTCTATCTCGGTTTCATTATCAGCCCAAAAATTTTGTATCTTTAATTCTTTTTCTTCTAGCTCTATTTCCTCTTTTTCTTTCCTTCTTCTTTTATTTTCTGCTTTTTGTTTCACTATTTCAGGGTCTAGTCTTTCAAGTTTTTCTTGCATACATTGCTTCATAAAATTAATTTCTGCATTGTATTCTTTTAGGAAGCGTGGTATCAGTATTTTATCGCTTGCCATTTTATCCTCCATTTGTTTTATTAGTGTTTGATTGCGTATACTCAATCAACACTTATAGTATAGCACAAAAACCAACACTTGTAAATATCAATTTGATTAATCGTTATAAGTGTTTTGCGCCACTTTTAACGAAACAGCCCAACACTTGTAACGATATTTTGAAAAATCAAACAAAATCACTTTACAATATTGTTTTTATGTATTACAATAGCAATAATGGAGGGAAGCTAAAAAATGATTGAAAAAGAAAAACGACCCACACCGCCATTCTTTTCCGAACGACTTAAAAAGGTATTAGAAGTACTGTCTGAAAAGAATTATCAACTCGGAACACACAAGGGGATAGTTGACGAAATTGAAAAATATGGCGGCATTAAAATTGTTGAGCAAACATTATCATACTATCTTAAAACAAAAAGACTACCGCAATTAGATGTATTTCTCGGCATAGTTAAATTTTGCAATCATTATTTTGAGGATTGCTTTAACTCTGATTATCTCTTAGGTATATCGGACACAATGGATTTAAGAAACCGTGATGTAAATATTAAATTAGGGCTTGACGATAAAACAATAAAAGTGATAGATATACTAAGCAGAATTGATGATGAAAAGAACGAAGAGCCAGGCTATCTATTAAAACCTTTTGCTAAACTTTTAAATTCGTCTAATCTTACAACCGTTCTTCACAACCTTTTTGTATTAGATAATAGCGCTGAAAATAAAGATTTATTAAAATTGAATTTACAAAATTCTACACTTGCTTGGATTAATGAAGCCACTCAAAATAAAACTTAAAACAACAAAAAAATAAGCCCTCGCTATGAAGGCTTATTTTTTATAATGACTGTCGCAACAATTAGGAGTAGGCTAGCTGATTTTTTTACAATCTTCCGTAATGTAACCTAATTTTTCGCCCAACTTGTAAATCGCATTGTAGGACTTTTTCAAATCGGCTAAAATTCTTTTAAGGCTGTTTGCGCTGATTAATTCGCCCTTAATGGACTTATTCACTAACTCCATTATTTTCTGTTCGGCGGTTTTCCTTTCGATAGGTGCTTTCCTCTCGGCAGGGGCTTTCTTCTCTTTGACTTTCTTTTCCTTGACTACTGTTTCCATTGTTTTAAAACTCCTTTTATTTTTAATATCTTAATAATAAATTCCTTTTAAAATAAGGACAACTCCTTTTAGACAGGTTTTATTAATACTGACATTCTTTTAAAATCTCTACCAACTGTTTTAATCCCTCGGCATTCCTTGTTTCGATAGAATACATTAGCATATCCTTAAATGGTCTATCGAACAGGCTCATTAATATTTCTATTAAATCGCTGTTAAAGGTTGCTTCATCTTGTATTTTTTCTTGATTATCCATTTTAGTTTTCTCCTTGATTTTTTATATATAATAGGTTCGTTTTTTCAAAACCTCAAGGCTTTTGAACAACAAAAAAATAAGCCCTCATAACTTTTTTGAGGACTTATTTTAATAATATATATCTTTCCGTTAAACGGTTGTTTTGGCTTGCTTACTTCGCTTGTAACAAATAATACAAATTTATTTGTACAAATAGGCTATAAAAATATTTTTCCGCTTATAGCTCTTCTAATCGCTTCAATTTTATTTATCTAAAAAATCAAATATCACACAATCATATTCACCAGACCTATCTGGCTTAACAGTATAACAACCATACGGCAATTCAAAACTTTTATTTACTTTATTGATAACAGACGGTACTGCAATATTGCTGTTTAATATTATTACGCTCTCGCCGTCCTCATAATGAACTCGACCGAATGGAAAGTATCAATATGGATATTGCTCGTAATATTCTTTATACTGACTACGCTGTACTAGCTTTTTTCATTCTTTTTCATGTTCCAATCCATTATCGCCTTTTATATTAACTAATTTAAAGTTCCCTTGTCAAAGGCTTTCCTCATCTTTGCATATTACCCAAAAAATTCCCATTTGTGTCATCTCTATTTACTCCTGTTTGTATTATTATTTTTATTTATCTTTTAACGCTCTTAGTGTTCTTGTATAAGACGATATAACTTATTGTGATAAAATATGTTATTTAAACTTGTTTTGCTTTATATGCTCGTATAGCTTGTTATAACTATATCTATTTTTATTTTTTTAAAATACTCTTTCCCACATTAATTAACTAAGTATATGTATTAGCTAAAAAATATAAAATGATTTTTGATTTTAAAAATGTGATTGAGATAGGGCGGTAGCCCTTTATCTTATCACTATATTTTTATTTTTCATCTTTTTACTTATCTTATTATGTAAGCTGTTTTTTGGTGGGTAATCTGATTTTTTGATTAGGGTAGTTAGCTAATTTTAATAGTGTACTCTGCAATAATATGGAGGGTGCTTTTATACCCTGCCTCTTTGCGGAGGGTGCTGATTAGTTTGATTTGATTGCTCAAAAGCAGCAGTAACATAAATTTTTCTTTTTCAAGAATTAGGACTTTCTCGATTTATAAGTTTTTCGCTTTCTAACTTATTTAAGCTAGCTCTAAGAGATTTTTCTTTTATTCCTAATTCCTCTATAAATGCTTCATTTTTAGCATAGCAATATCCGTATCTTTTGCTTCATTCTTCAATTAAGCTGAACACTAATTTATCTTCCAAACTTAAATCCGTTCTATGCAAAATAACTTTCCTAACCTTTAAAAAATACTCATCTTCGTGTAAATTTTCTTTTTCCATTTTTTCGTTTACTCCTATTTGATTAATAATTTTAATATACAATATTGTTAATGTGATTTTTGTTGCAAGATTAATTTTGCTAATACATCTTCTATGTTATTTTCTCGTTTGAAGAAAAATACTGTGCGGTCTTTTTCTTCTTTGTTCTGTCCTATATTAACAATCCTATATCCCATAGATAAAAGATTTTTAGCTATTAGGGGATTTAAAATTAACAAATCCTTTTCCATTTCAATACTCCTTTTTGATTATATTTATCTATACAATTTTAACCGTTTTTAAGAGGTAAAAGGAATAAAAAAAAGATTGCCCATTTACGAGCAATCTAATTTTTTGCTTAAATATCCAAATAAATTTGTACGAATTACTATATTTTATTTTTTAATGCTCTTATTGCGCTTATAATCAATCATATTATATTTGCTTATATTTGTTGTTAGTACAGAGGATAAGTAGCGTATAAGCGATTTTAGCTAGTATAATTTATTCTTTAAATATTCTTCCTCCGCAATGCTCACAACTTGTAGCTTCGCCTTTATTTTTACCTCCGCAGAATTGGCAAAATACAAAAGGCAAGGGCTTAGGTTGTTCAATGGTTACTGTATCTATTTTTTCTACTTTCATATTTTCAACAGCAATATTAGTAGTTATGTTTACAGGCGGTTTATTTAAAATTTCTTCTTCCGTTGTTACCTCGCCGCAATTATCACATTTTCTTGTAACCTTGTAATAGTGATAAGTATATTTAATCGTAACAATATCTTCGTATCTTTCTTTAGATTTATTATATCGTTTTTCCTTATTTATTACTTCGCCGTCAATTTTATCGTGAGTGCCTACAAGTACAATTTCTTTCGTATCGTATTCAGTTTTCAAAAATTCTGTTTTAATGATTTTATTGTTTCCACCGCATTTAATACAATATTCTTTTTTCCAATCTCTAAGGCTACCATAATCTCTTTTATTACCTTTCAAATATACAGCAAGGTCAATACCGCAAGAAGCAATAATGCCAGCCAATGTTACATACGCACCGCCCCAAGCATTTATAAATGCAGATACTATTAAACCTATACCAATAATTCCAAAACATATTCCATAGCGGATAATTATAGCTTTTCTGCTTTTTAAAATATCGTCCGCATAAGTTTTATAAGCCCACGAATTCCAAAACTTTTCGTTTTGTTCGGGAGTTCGTTCAATAACATGATTACTTAGTTTAAACACGCTATATTTCAATTTCTTCTTATCACGAACTAAAATTATAGTGTTTATAATAGTAACTGCAATAGCTAATATTGAGAAGATAATTCTTTGTTGTAATTCCTCAGAATCAATATTCTTATTGCCCAAAAAAGCAAAAATCGAACTGCCGCTAGGATATATGATATTTAAGAATATACTAGCAAGTATGAAAAAACACGCTATGCTTGCAAAAATAATACTTCCTTTGCGTTTTTTACCTTTCGGTGCTTTTGCATAGAAAATGCAACCTGCAATTATAACAATAACTGCCATTACAATTAGTACTATCTTTAAAATAGGTGCTGATGTAGTTAGCCAAGCTGGAATAGCATTGTTAATAGTATTGCTATTTATGTTTTGAGGAGAATAGAGTGCATTAAGTAATACTTCGTTATTACCATCAATAAAAGATGCTGTAACTATTATTTGACACTCGTCTTGATTAATAGATTCGGATAAATCAAATAAACGCATTTCGGGATTGTTGATTATAATATTAGCCCTCACATCATAGTTTTTATCTGTAATTATTATTTCTAATTGTGCTATCTGCTCAATATTATCTAATTTACTCCAATGTAGTACTTTATTACTATCTATATAAAATACTTCATCAGCGGCTGGCGGAACAGTTTTACAGGCGCTTAATGATAATAGGCTCAATGCAAAAATAATAGCTAAGAATATATATAATTTCATTTTCATATAATTACCTCTCATAATTTCTCTAAGATAAATAAATTATAATATATTTCACTATAAAATGCAAGAAATGTTTAACGGGATTAAATATATTGTTTAGCTACGAATAATTATGGTCTTTGCCTCAAATGACTTGCTAATGCCTTTTACCTTAAAATATAAGTGGAGGCAAAAACTATGGAATTAAATGAAATTATAGAAAGAATAGGGATTATAAGAACACGCTCAAACCTTACCGCAAGAGCATTAAGCATAGCAATCGGCAAAAATCCCAGTTATATTCATTTGCTCGAAAATACAAAATTTGAATTATCTATAACAACATTAATGGATATTTTAGAAGTTTGTAATTGTACGGCGGAAGAATTCTTTTATAGTAATCTTAATCAATACAAAAACGATATGCAGACATTAGACTTTATTAAAATGTTAAGCCCAACACAAAAAGAGGCTATTCGTAATCTTTATAAATAAAAAAAGGAATGCTTTTAGCACTCCCATATCTATTGATGTATCTTTATTATTAAAGGCACAGCTCTTTAGTTCGTTTCATAATCTTGTGCTTGCTTATAATTGCTCCACCATATTGGCATTTGCTTTGTATCATTTGATAATGAACATCTGCGTTTTTCGCCTCGCATATTTACAACTTTAACAAGATTGTACATAATTATATTACCTTGATTTATTCTACATTCTAATTTTGGATTTTCATTATATAAAGCTTTTAATAATTCTTTACCATATCCTTGCTTACGCAATGTAGGTAAAATATAGAATTCCTTAATGAATTTGCTATCATTATATCCATCACTAAAAGTTAAAAAACCAATTATCTCATTCTCATTAGAAAAAGTTACCCATATTTCGAAATCTCTGTTTTTTATAGGCAAACTCTTAATAATATTTGTTGAGTTTATGCCAAGATAAAATTTGGTTTCTTTGCTATCGGCTAAAATATTATTTCTAATTTGCTTTATATGTTCTGCTTTCACATCATTATTTTTAAGAATTCTCATGTTTTATATATTCCATTTTACGCTTAATCGTTATCCAAAATATATTATTTTTTATATAGATTAAGTAACTCTTTTTCTGTTATTTCAATACCTATTTGCTGTAATTTATCTTTATGTTGTTTAAACATTATTTTTAATAATTTTTCTTTTGTATTCCAATTCCCAAGATGTACTGCTCTATGGCAAACAGGGCAAATGCAAACTATATTTTCATAACAATCAATATTTTTGTTGAATTTTTCTTTATATAATTTACTATTTGTTACAGTACACGGAATTAAATGATGTCCTTCCATGTATTGCACATTATCTTTAGTTGTAAAGGTTTTATGTTGTGAATCAATTTGGCAGATAAACTCGGCTTCTTCTAAAGAATATTTAGAAATGCTACTATCTTTTGCGATTGATTCGGTAGTAGTACCGTTTATTATTTTAAGCTCTCTATTTGATGAGTTTTTTGCTTGTTCTTTTGTAGCTGGTTCCGCTCTTTGTATTTCTTCTTGTTCTTCGTTATCATCCTTATCAAGTAATTTTTCATTGTCAAATAGAAAATCCAAACTATATTTATTTAATCCAATTTTTTTAAACTGTAATTTTGTCGCACTATAATAAGGCTCTCCTAAAATTTTATATTCATTATTTAGAACTTTTGATAAGTCAGAATACCAAATTACTCTTGCTCTTTCTATATCATCAAATTCAATATAAGCTTTATATGTTATGTCTTTATAAGTTAATTCTAAGCTAATCTTTTCATTGACATTATCAATACCCCAAAACCATTGTAAATCTTTAGGAATACCTGAACCGTTATGCTTAAAAACTGACTTGTCATTAATTTTTATAGCAGTATTTTCATTTAAGATAGTCCATGAATAAGCCTGATAAGTCTTTTCTCTTTTTATATTTTTCTTGTTTTGATTCACATAATCTTTTATTTGTATTTGTCGTCCGCCTTTTGGTAAATTTTCAAAATAATTTAGATGTTGTTCAACTGCGCTCAAAGCCTTTGCAAATGATTCATTACCAAATTCTTGTTTTATTTTTTCAAGCTTCCAAGTGGTTTCCGCAAAACTCATTGTTCTAGAATATTCTTTGCCATCAAATAAACATTTTGTATTATGAATAGCGTTTTCAGCAGAAGTAGCATTCATTCCTGTTTCTGATATTAGTTTTGTCTTTGCATCTTTAAGTCTCATTTGTCCTAAAGCATACATTTTTCCATATTTATAAGAAACTTCTATCATCATTTGAGTTATCTGTGCCATTAAAAGTTGTACTCCTTTGTTTCTTAATAAATTGTCATGAGTTATGCTATATTCATAATACTATTTTTTTGCCTTAAAAATCAAGTGTATCTGTATCAGTTTTACAATATAAAGAAAAAAGGGTGCTATTTCTAGCACCCTTGACATACCTAAACCAGTCGCGTTCAATTATTTTAACCGTTTTATTTCGATATTTTTATAAAAAATATTATTAACAATTAATTGATTTACAAAAACACCTTTTTATGATATACTTTAATTATATGAATAACAAAACAAGAGGATAGTGATGAAAAGATTTGAAGTAGAGATTTGGATAGGTAAAAAATTCACTAATCTAAATGGCGATAAATATGTTGCCACTCTTGAAATAAAAAAAATTTATATCCCATCTGGTAGTAATATACCAGATGGAGCTAATCTTAATCATTTTATAAATTTAAACTTACTCGGAACATATATTGCAGACTGGTTTGATGTTTTGGCAAGATTTGAAATTTCAAAAGACAATTTTGTTGCAAACATTCATTTAAACAATCAATCTTGTAATAAAACTTTTTCAGGGCAAAAAATAATTGAACTGATAGATTTATTAGATGATATGGATTATGAAAACTTAAAAAATTTCCCTATTAATTAATAATAAAAGCGTCTTATACAAAATTTCATAAAACTTTTTTATAAAAACTAGCAAAAGTAAGAAAATTTATTTATATTGTTTATATTAACCGCTTTAAAAATTTGCTTAAATTGAATTAGAAAAGCTAGAAACAATATGCAATTAAGGTTCAATAGGCACATCAAAAAAGCTGAAATGATAGTATTACGGAGTTCGTAATGAACGGGTCAGCGGTTCGAATCCGCTCAGAAGCTCCACGCCTAAAAAGCCGCAGTAAAAGCGGCTTTTGCTTTAGGCGACTTAGCGAAATTAACTTGTAATGAACGGGTCAGCGGTTCGAATCTGCTATAGGACGCTTCAAACAATAATCAGGTCTGATTAATCATGTTGACTTTTGGATTGTATTGATATATAATTTAGAAAAGTTTTCTGCTGTCGGCGAGGACAACAGGTGTAAGCATTAATTTATATAATGTTTGGAGAATAAAACATGGATAATATTCAATGGCTGCTAGATAATGGCGGCTCGGCGATAAAATTGCGTTTGATGAACGAAGGATTAGTTGATAAAAACACATACAACACAAATCAATTAGCAAATAATTTATTGCAAATCGATAAAGTAAAAACGATTTTTACATATTTTGATAAATTTAAAAATTATAAATCAATTCCGCAAAAAAAACTATATGCGTTAATACATAACTGTTATGAAGACTGTTATGAAATGTTTATGCCGTTTCTTATTCGACTTGGTTTTACATCGGGATTAAGCGTCTTAGATGAAAAAGCTGAGATTATGCATGAGGTTTATCAATATTTGGCTTCTTCAGGGCAAGGTTACTGTGAGCAAATTATAATGTATTTAATGGAAGCCGGTTTTTTTTATAAAGATATGATTGAGTACATGACAACTAAATTTTTGGATAAAGCATATAAAACTGCAAAGGGACAATACTTTGACATTTATGAAACTGATCCATTAAAAATACGGTGGTCAAAACTGCCGGAAATTTGGAAAGATAAGCCGATTACAAAAGAAATGCATGTGCACGATTTCGAGGTGTCTGAATTACCGCTTCCGACTATCTATCATATAAGGTATATAATAAATATTTATAAATACATTGAGGATAAAACCATCAAGGACAAGATTGACACAATAATTAAATATATATTACATCCAGAATATCAGAAACTTAGCGGTGATTACGGATACGGATGGTTTTTCAATAAATCATATTATGCAAGCAGTCCCGGGGTATCTTTGCCGTTTTATGAAGATAATATATTTCACAGTGGTTACATGAATAATTTAGAAATGATTTCACTTTCACCTATTGCAACAAGCAGCGAATGGTTTTGCAAATGCGTTAATTTACTTGAAAAATATAAAACTGAACAAGGTACATATATATTGCCTGATGATTGCTTTTATCATATTTTTGTGCGTCCGGCAAACACAGCTACAGTATATGACGCTTATATATCAAAAAATGCGAAAATAAAGAAAAATGAAAAACGGTCATTTGTTATTGAATTGTGCAGCACATATTTCGTTGAGTTAATGAAAAAAAGATTAACCCCGATTATATGAAACAAAAAATCCTTAAATATTACAAAACGAATAAGTAATTTAAATCTAGTGTAACTAACCGCAAAAGTTACCTCATGATTTGCACTTTAAAACTGTATGAAATGTCATAAATGTGTTTTACTAGGATAAATTATTTAGTAATGCGCGGGTCGGCGGTTCGAACCGCTATAGGACGCTCCAAAAATAAAACGGCAAAATAATAATCTCATTCTGCCGTTTTTCAAATTTATGCAAAAAACATCACATTAACATTGTTTAAATATTTTGTCAAAAAAAGATTGACAGGTTTTGCCGTAAGGGCGGTTAAAGCGGCACAAATTAAATAAGCTGCCTGCTTGCGATACGGTGTTTATTTTTTCTGTACAAGTAAAGCTACATTTGTAACCGATTTTTTCCAAAACGCCCGCCGAAAAACTTTTTGAATAACTGCCAAACGGATAGGCAACCGCTGTACATATAACTCCGCTGCGGCTTTTTAGTTTTTCATGCAGGCTTAGAATATCTGCCGTAATACGCTTTTCATAATCTTCAGCCGTTTCTTTTTTGCCGCTTTGAATGCCGAAATTTTTTCTTAAATTATGAAGCTTATCGGTATGATTTTGAATTTCTACATAACCGCTTTCACTCATTTCCTTAATCTGCTCATAATTCAAATGCGCATGACCAGACTTGATTTTTCCGTTATTTTTATCATAGTTTGAATCTGTCAGCTCCCCTACAACCGAGATGATGCACTTCATCTTGTGCTTTAAAAATAATGGGTAAGCATATAAATAATTGTTTAAATAGCCGTCGTCAAAAGTAATCATAATCGGCTTTTTCGGCAGGACTTTTTTATTATCTTTATAGTCAATCAAATCCGCTACCGTAATTGTTTCAAATCCGGCTTCTTTAATATAAATCAGGTCCTTTTCAAGCAACTTAGGCGGAATATTATATTTTCCTAACTTTTTCTCAAATGTGCTGTGATACATAATTATCGGCAGTCTATACTCCACCGCACAATCGGGATTTAAGCTTACACTTTTTGCATCTATTAAAGAAGCTTGCCCGAAAGGCAAAATGTTACCGATTAATATAATCTGAATTAATAATATTTTAAAAAATCTGCTCACCTATATATATTGCGTAAAAAAACACTTACTTTATTCAATCATTACAAAATGCTTATTAAATTTTGCTTTTACACTAAATCATATACATTGTTGTCGGGTAGATAAATTTGTTTTTGTTGTTACCTATTCTGTTTTTATGGCATACAATGTCAGTATGTCAAATAAAATTACGCTCAATAATTTTAGTTTTTCGGTATCTTGCGAGGACTTTTTTACCGAGAAAAAGAACGGAGGATTTAAAGAAAAATCACCATTCTTTGTATTATCGTTTAATGCCTTTCCGGAGGTTGATTTGGGTGATGAAATTGACGGCAGCAGCGAGCTGTTGGCGGAGCTTGCGCAGATATCGATTGAGAACATGTCCACGGTGTTTTGCGGTGTTACGACCCAAATTTTAGGCTTAAAACATATCAGTGTTGCGGTTTGTCACAAAGGTAAGCTAGTGGACATTGTTGACAGGACGGCAAATCCGCTTAATGATAAATACGAAACAAGCGAAAAAATAAAGGTGTTTTCGACTGATGCGGGGAGCATCGGTGTGCTTATAGATACGGATATTTTGATAGAAAAAAACTGGCAAAAAATTAGTGAGGCGAGCGATATAATTTTATGTATTGCAAAGGGCTCTGACGAACGCTTTGTTGACGCTGCTCAAAGCCTTTCGCATAAATACGCTTTGCCGTTTTTGCTGGTGAACGATACATCGGTAGAATGGCGGGAATAGAAATTTATAAGAATAAAAATTTGTGGTTCGAGCCAACTGGTCACTAACTGACCATTGCTGTGAGCCAAATATATAGCAGCTTAAAAACTAAAAAGATATCAACGCAAACGATTTAAACGGCGCAGGCTGATAAATCGTTTGCGTTTTTTTGTCTGATTTGTTATAATTATCAGGTAGTAATCCAATTATTGTTAAAAAATTTATATTGCTAAATAATTTATTTGAACTTTTGGAACTGCAAACAATCTATAATCACGGAGAAATTAATGCAAACCAAGTCACGGGCAGAACTAATCAGATATACAGATAATCCCGAAGCAACTATTGCGGCGGCGGCAAGGCTTTGTTACAGTGCCGACGAGGCTTTTGACATTGTCGAAAAGGCAGAAGAAAAGGACAATGCAAAATACATAAAGATGTTGCTTTCGCTAAAGCACTTATCTCCGTTTGAGCATGCCAGTTTTACTTTTTGTATCGAAGGCGTGTCCCGTGCGTTTTTGGCGCAGATTACCCGTCACCGTATCGCCAGCTTTTCGGTTAGGTCACAGCGTTATGTGTCGGAGGGAGGGTTTAATTATATTGTTCCGCCTGCAATCGAATCTTTAGGTGCAGAGGCAGTAGATAGATACAAGAACCAGATGCAAACTATGCAGAGTTGGTACGAGGAATGGCAAACGCTTTTGGGCGGCAATACAGAGAGCGCAAACGAGGACGCAAGGTTTGTTTTGCCTAATGCATGCGCAACGCAAATGATAGTTAGTATGAACGCAAGAGAACTTATGCACTTTTTCTCGCTTCGCTGCTGCACCCGTGCCCAATGGGAAATCCGCAATGTTGCATGGCAAATGCTGCAAGAGGTGCTAAAGGTTGCACCAAATATATTTGAGGCATCGGGTCCTTCGTGTGTGTACGGGGCTTGTGCTGAGGGTAAAAAGTGTTGCGGCAAACAACAAGAAGTCAAAGAAAAGCAACAAAGCTTGTTTAGAAAACAGTTATAAAAAGTTTTAGAATAGAAAAGTAAAAACAGCAAAAAATAAAGATAAAAAACATAAAAATTGGAGTATAGATGAAAATAGAAGGACGCAATCCTGTATCGGAAGCGATAACCGCAAACACAACGATTGACAGGCTGATAGTACAAAAAGACTTGCGTGACTCAGGCGCAAACAAAATAATCGCAGACGCTAAATCCCGTGGCATCAAGATTTTCTTTAGGGATAAAGAGGTTCTTGACAGAGAGAGCGTGACAAATAAGCATCAGGGCTTTATTGCCGAGGTAACGGATTTTAAGTATTGTGAGATAGAGGATATCCTAAGCCTTGCAAAGCAAAAAGGTGAAAAACCGTTTGTTCTGATTTTGGACGGAGTAGAGGACCCGCACAACCTAGGTAGTATAATAAGAGTAGCCGAGTGCGCAGGCGTTCACGGGATTATTATTCCCCGTCACCGTGCTGTAAGCGTGAACGAGACCGTTATCAAAGTGAGTGCAGGGGCAAGTGCCCATATGAAAATCGCAAAGACAACCAATATCAATGATGCTATCGACCAACTAAAGGCAAATGATATTTGGGTGTACGCTGCTGATGTTGACGGACAAGACCTGTACAAGACCGACCTTAAAGGCGCAGTTGCTATAGTTATTGGCGGCGAGGGTTCGGGCATAAAGCGTTTGACAAAAGCTAAATGCGATTTGTCCGTAAGCATACCTATGAAGGGCAAGCTAAATTCGCTGAATGCTTCGGTGGCGTGCGGCGTAGTGGTATTTGAAAGATTGCGCCAAATTTTGAAATAGTGACTAAAATTAAACGAATAAGCGGACAAAAAGACTCTTTAAAATTTGTTGAATTTGCAACGAAATATTATTTAGTTTTTTATAATCAAATAAATAAAATACAGGATTTTACACAGTTAGCAGATGTAGAAAAGTAATTGTTGAGGCGATTAATAATTGCCCGCTAAATAAATGTCAACGCAAAAAAGAATAAAATAAAAAAACAACTAAAAAAACAATGTAAAAATTTATATATAGGAGAGAGACAAATTATGAGAAAACCGATTATTGCGGGCAATTGGAAAATGAACAACACAAAAAAAGAGGCTGAGGCACTTGTTAATCAGTTTAAGCCGCTTGTAAAGGATGCCAAGTGCGATGTTGTTGTATGTGTACCGTTTACTAATATCGAAACGGTTGCGGCGGCTTGCAAGGGTTCGAATATAAAGGTTGGGGCGCAAAATGTTTCGTGGGCGGACAAGGGCGCTTTTACCGGCGAGATAAGCGCGGATATGCTAAAAGATGTCGGGGCGGAATATGTTGTTATCGGACACTCGGAGCGCCGCCAGATGTTTGGCGAGACTGACAAGACCGTTAACATGCGTACTCAAAATGCGCTTAAATCAGGGCTAAAGCCGATTGTTTGTATCGGCGAGACGCTGGATGAGCGTGAGGGCAGCATAACCGAGAAGGTTGTTACCACTCAAATCAAAGGTGCTTTTGAGGGCGTTGACGCAAAGCTTTTGGATAATGTTGTTGTTGCATACGAGCCGGTTTGGGCGATTGGCACAGGCAAAACTGCTACGGCAGAGCAGGCGCAAGAAACTATTTTGTACATAAGGTCGGTGTTTAAAGGTTTGTACGGCGAGAATGTGGCAAACGCTCTACGCATTCAGTACGGCGGCAGCATGAACGCCTCAAACGCCAGCGAACTTATGAAAAAACCTGATATCGACGGCGGACTTATCGGCGGCGCATCGCTAAAGGCCGAGGACTTTTCTAAGGTTGTAAATTTCTAAAGATAAACATATACTATTTTGGATAGCTTGTACATAAACTTTAAGAGTACAACTATTTGTAAATAATAAAGAAAAAACAGAGGTGAAAATAAATGAAGACCGATGCAATTATCATTTTGGACGGATTCGGACAAACCGATACCCAAAAGGGCAACGCAATCTACAGTGCAGACATACAGCATATCAACGGATATGCGGCGAACTATCCCCGCACGCTTATTGAGGCTTCGGGCAGAGCAGTAGGCTTGCCTACCGGTCAGATGGGTAACAGCGAGGTAGGGCACCTTAATCTTGGCGCAGGCAGAGTTGTCTATCAGGATATAACTCGCATCGATAAATCAATAGAGGACGGCGACTTTTATACTAACGAAGCTTTTAATGCAGCGATTGATAATGTTATAGAAAACTGTTCGGCACTGCACCTTATAGGGCTATGCTCGGACGGCGGCGTTCACAGCCACTTAGAGCATCTGTATGCATTACTAAAACTGGCTAAAAAGAGAGAGGTCGAAACCGTCTATATTCATTGTATTACTGACGGACGCGATGTTCCGCCCGACAGCGCGCGTGCGTTTGTTGCGGAAGTCGAAGCCAAAACTAAAGAAATCGGTGTTGGTAAAATTGCTACGGTAGTAGGCAGGTATTACTATATGGACCGTGACAATCGCTGGGAGCGCGTCGAAAAGGGCTACAACTGTGTGTTTGAAGGTGAGGGCACAAAATATACTAATGCCGATGCAGGAATTGCTGCCTCTTATGCGCAAGGAATATTTGACGAGTTTATTGAACCTGTAATAGTCAGTGGATACGAAGGCGTAAAAAGCGGCGACTCAATGATTTTTTACAACTTCCGTTCGGATAGAGCAAGAGAAATTTCCCGTGCGATTATATATGAGGATTTCCCGCAATTTACTAAAAAGAGCGGACACAAAAATATTTTTTATGTCGGTATGACACAATACGACGAAACATTTACAGGCATTCATACTGCATATGGTCCAAAGAATATCGAAAATACTTTAGGTGATTTTTTATCGGCTTCAGGTAAAACACAAGCCCGTATAGCAGAAACCACAAAATACGCACATGTCACATTCTTTTTTAACGGCGGTGTTGAGGAGCCGAATAAAAACGAACAGCGTTTTTTGATACCAAGTCCTATGGTAGCAACTTTTGACCTAAAACCCGAAATGAGCGCATACGAGGTTGCGGCAAAAGCGGTAGAAGTTGCGGGAACAGTTGATGTAATTATCCTTAACTTTGCCAACTGCGACATGGTAGGACATACAGGAGTGTTTAATGCGGCGGTCAAAGCGGTAAAAGCCGTTGACGAATGTGTAAAAACAGTAGTTGACAAAATATTGTCAACAGGCGGCACAGTACTCTTGACTGCTGACCATGGTAACGCCGAGACAATGGCGTTTGACGACGGTGCACCTTGTACCTCGCATACTACAAACCCGGTTGACTTTATTTTGATAGGCGACAAATACAAGAATGCAAAATTGCGCAGCGGCGGCGCTTTGTGCGATGTAGCTCCTACGCTGTTGGAAGTAATGAACCTGAAAAAACCTGCCGAAATGGATGGCGTTAGCTTGATAGAAAAGAAATAAAAGCAAATCTAGTTAGAACAAATACGAAACCCTGATTGCATTATTGCATTCAGGGTTTTTTTCTGATTTGATAACCCTTATATATTACAATAAGTTTTAAATTTTAGTTCTTGACAAAAACTCAACTATCACTTATAATTAATATTGTGGATAGGGGTCGGCACCCATTAATAAAAACGGCATCCGCAAATAATTTTATAGGAGGGGATGACACCCATGACAAAAAACTGTAACATTATTTTTTTCTTGTCTCGTAAGGGGGAACGGTGCCCATGACAAATAATACACCGACAACAAAAAGTATAAGAGTTGTAGACGAGCAAGGAACAGATTGTGGAGCGACTTACCCAAAACGAGCCAAAGGGCTTGTAAAAAAAGGCAGGGCACGCTTCATAGATGATAATACGCTATGCCTTGCGTGTCCGTCAAATAAGGCAGACCCGATAAAGGGTCATATGCAGACGATAGTCGACAAATCGGCTCAATCGAGTACATCAGTGTACACTCAATCGCCAATTTGGCTCCAATCGTCCACCTCTAACCCTTTCTTGTGTCTGCCAAATAAATCAAATTATTTGGAGGATAACATGAATAAAAATGATAACGCCGAAAATACGGCGATAGATAAAGAAATAGAAGCAGACCTAAACAACTTGTCTAATGACTTAAACGAAGTTTTTGCAGAAATGTCTAGCCTAGGCGATTTGGATATATTGTCTGGTTCCGAAATCGAACAAGCAATGACTGAAGCTAAAGAGGTAATAAAACTTGCAGAAAATATTCGAAGTCAAGTATCACAAGTAAAAAAGATATCAGACAGAGAAGAACGAGAACAGGCATCACATGCAAGAGAAATGGCAGCGCAGGCAAGAGCGGTTGCGGCACAGGCAAGAGCGGTTGCGGCGCAGGCGAGAGGGCAAGCAGCGCAGGCAAGAGGGCAAGTCTATAATGCAACAACAAAAACCATCTCGCTTAGTGACATACTTGTCAGAATTGACAAAATACTTGAAGAAAGTCACCACATACAAGAAGCTTGCGAAACTATAAGCGATATTCCCAATCATGGACCGGGCAATCCCGGTAGTCCGGGGGATATTGCAGGTCAGGCAAAAGCCCACGCAATCGGCGACATGGTAAAGTGCCATGAGACCACAAACCAACAGGCATTGAGGCTTTTGGAAAAAATGTATGACGACCTAAAAAACCAAAATGCACAACCGTCGGCAGAGCCTATAAACAATACTTTGATGCAACCGCTTGCGGACTTTGTTAAGTCAATAAATCTTGATAATATCCCAAAAGAGGCACAAGAAGCAATAAAAAATTCTTTTGCTATGCTGTCCAAAACTCCGCAAAAAACTGATAACTAAAATTTTGAAAAAATAAAAAGTATTAAAAAAGCCGAGGGCAATGCTTTCGGCTTTTTGTGTGGCAATAGTATAAATCGGCAATTTATAACTGGGTTATTGATTATCTTGGTTATTTGCATTTTTGTCCGTGTCTTTGCTTTCTGGCGTGGGGTGTTCTTTTGTTTTATAAATACTTGCAGAGGCGAATACCTTTTTTCTAAAGCAGTAGTAACAGATTAGGAATGTTATTGCGCCTATCAGCAGAATAATCAAAATAAAAAAGTTCCAAATCCAAAATTGTTTTTTTGGCAGATCTAAAAATAACAGTCGCAACAGGCTGTAAATCGTTAAGCCGAACGCTATCAGCAGGACAGGGGCTAGTATAAATATAAGTTGGTTAACTAGATATAGCATCTATTTGTCCTCCAAGAATTTTGTCAGTTGTTGTTTTAGCAGTTCTACACTCGTTATTGTATTAATTTCTTTTTTTAGTTCTTTTGTGCCCGATACACCTTTTAGATAGTGGGTCAAGTGCTTTCGCATATTGGTTACGGTGTAGCGGTCGTCAAAGTGTTCTTGCATGTATGCTATATGTTTTAGTATTATCTTTAGCAGTGCGCTGTTATCGTTTTGGCTTTGCGTTTGTGCAAATATCATTGGGTTGCCAATTGCGCCTCTGCCAATGGCTACTCCGCTGACTTTGTATTGTTTTATTTTTTTGGCGGCATCAAGAGATGATTTGATATCGCCGTTGCCTATTACGGGGATTGACAGGACGGCGGCTACATCGCCGATAATGTCCCAATTGGCAAGACCCGCATATAACTGGCTTGTGGTTCTGCCGTGGACGGTGACTAGCTTTGCGCCCTCGCTCTCTAGCGCGCGGGCAAACTCTACTGCGTTTATGCTTTTATCGTCCCAGCCTATCCTAAATTTAGCGGTTATGTTGCGGCCTGTTTTTACGCAAGCTTTTATAATTGAAGCGGCTTTTTTGATGTCGCGCATGAGTGCGGAGCCTTCGCCGTTTTTTGTTATCTTTTTCATGGGGCAGCCCATATTGATGTCGATTATATCAAAGTGTTTTAACTCGTCAAGATTAATCGCCCGAACCAAGAATTCCGGTTCCGAACCGAACAACTGCACGCAGGAGGGCGTTTCGGACTTGTCTAGTGTAAGCAGTGCCGCTGTGTTTTTGTTGTTGTAGCATAGACCTTTTGCGCTTACCATTTCGGTTGTTGTAAGTCCTGCTCCGTATTCACGGCATAGTTTACGAAAGGCAATATCGGTAAAGCCTGCAAGCGGCGCCAAAAACAGGTTGGTTTTGGCTGTCGCCGAGCCAATTTTTATGGGACGAAAAACATTATCAATTTCGCTCATAAAAGCTCGTCCAATTCCTTAAAGTTAATATCTTTTTGGTCTTTGCATTTTTGGATAAAATCGTTTGCTATCTTGTTCAGTTCTACTTCGGCATCCTTTTTATTTGCGGCAAGAAGCGCAACCAATAGGAACAATGCTTTTTCGGTATTGCCGCTGTCAATCGCTTTGTTTAGTAAATTTTTTAGCTTTTCGCAGTCTACGGCAAGGCCTGCTTTGACTGTCTTTTTAAAGGCTTTTTCTGCCCTTAGCGTAGCGGGGAATACTTGGGGGATAGAATTTAGGTCATCGGTGAGTGAACGGTGATTCTTTTCGGCAGCTTTTGCTTTCTCCCAAAAATTTAGTGCGTCGGCGGCGTTTGTTGCTTTGTCAGAACCGAATATGTGCGTATGACGGGACACTAACTTGTAGCAAAGCGCGTCGATAACATCGTTTAGAGTAAACTCGCCCGCGCGGGCTGCGATATCGCTGTGCAGCACCGATTGAAGCAGAACATCGCCAAACTCCTCTATCATAGCGTCAATGTCGCCGTTGTCTATCGCGTCAACCGCCTCGTAAGCCTCCTCAATCAGATTGATGCGGATAGATTTGTGCGTTTGTACCTTGTCCCACTCGCAGCCGTCGGGAGCGGTCAACTTTTGTAATATTTTGATAAGGTCGGCAAAGCTGTATTTTGTCCTAAACCCGTCGTTGTGTGGATTAATAAAATCGGTTTGACCGTCAATAAAAATACTGCATGGTGTACCGTAAGATTTTTGCCTGTCTAAGTCCTCTAGCATAATTTGGTTTTGCTTGTTTTTAGAGCTGAACGAAACGGGAGTTTGGGGCAGGTAGTAGTCCAGTAAAAACAGTTTGACTTCGCCTGCCAGCAGTGTGTTGTCAATACCGTTTACGCTTAGGAGGACACGGGTGTTTATCAGTGGCTTTTCGCCAAGTAAATAATATGCCGATACAATATAATTATCAAAGCCCGGCTTGCGTATGCCTGTATCCGATACGCCCGCAATAATATTGAGCGTAATTTTTTGTGCAAGCAAAACAACCGACGAATCCAAATATCCGTCGCCGTCCACACAATAAACTATATTCTTGTCCGCGTTAGCTTTTTCGAGCTCTAACAGCCTTGATACTATTTTGTTATCCAGCTCGCTAAAATCGCTTGCGCTCTCGTAAAGGTTATCAAAGCTTTCGCTTGCTTTGGTTTTGAGCGGCTTTGAAGCAGGGGACATCAGCGTCCTTGCAATAAGTATGTCGGCTTTTGCAATAGCTTTTTTGCCCCGTATTGTTACATCGTCTTTGTTTTGACCTAGTCCTACAATCGTTATCATAAATAGATTATGACACAAAACGGGGGAAATAGTCAAATCAAAATGATTGCCGCCCAAACGCAAATTGGAACTACGCAACAAAAAATAAGATTTTTTGTGCTTGTTTTATCCAATTTGGGCGGACTTATAAAAAGAGTGGGCTGTCTCACGAGAAAATTTTTCGAGTGAAGCAGCCCCGCGGCTGTTTCAAGAAGGGTGTTCAGGCGAGGAAGCGAGGGTTTTTGGACGCGCCGCGTACCCAAAATGTACGCTAGCGGTCAAAAATCCGATGCTGACAAAGCATCAATGCCCTTATTGAGACAGCCCCCAAACTTGAATTGATTTTCACTGCCCTATAAAATAATCTAATTTTACATCAAAATATTTTGCAAGTTTTATCAAATTGCGAAGTCTCATTTGGCTGCTTTGATTTATCCATTTACGGATAGTTACGCCGTTTATGTTAATAGCTTTTCCCAGTATATCCGAATTAATATTTTTGAGCAACATAAGTGAAGAAAGTCTTTCACTAATCATTGAATAAATATCCATAAAAATTGTCTCTCCTTACGCAATCATTATTACATAATTTTAAAATAAAGTATTGAATTGGACCAGTAGTTGGGTTGAGTTAAATAATTATTTAAATAAAGTAATTTGAAACAGGGTATTGTAGGGGCGATTATCAATCGCCCGAAATAAATTTAGCGCAACTCAAAATAAAATGAAGCCATATAAGTTAAGTAAGCAGTGAGGCGATTAGTAATCGCCCCTACGGGGTACAGATATGTATTTGGTAGCAGAGGTTCAGTTTTTGCAAATCAATGTTGTACACTAATTTTGAATAAAATCAATGGCAACTACAAACTATAGTAGTAATGCTTTTTACTACTGATGACATTGCACCTTATTCGGGCAAATATAATGTGATAGCCGATACCGAGACCATTGGGACTATTAGTTTGCAACAAGGTTCGCTTTTTCCGCCTTGCGCTCATCCTAGCCATTTGTACGAGGGTGCGGAGTTATAGTATTTTGCTATAAAATTATTTATAAATTTTTTTAAAAAACCTCTTGACACGGAGGTTTTTTTGTATTATGATGTTGGTACAGATAATACAGATAGTACAGATAATACAAGTGGAGTAAAAATGAAATTACGGCTAAAGGGACATAAGAATGTTTATGAAGAGATTGCGGAGCAGTACAAAAATTATATACTGCTCGGTGTTTTGGCTGAGGGCGAAAAACTGCCGTCTTGCAGAGAATTGGCTATAGAACTAGGCATTAATCCTAATACGGTCGAGCGTGCTTATTCGCATCTGGAGGCGGAGAGGCTGGTTGTTACTATGCCCAAAAAAGGTACTTATGTATTAAAGGCTGGGGACAGGGGCGACGAATTGAAGGCGGAAGCAAAAAGGCAAATTTTAGCGTTAAAAGACGCGGGACTGTCGGAGCGGGATATGATTGCTATTGTTAAGCAAGGGTATAAAGAGTAGCATTGGCTTGTGACGGTGAGCGATTCATTACTTTTTTAGGAGAAGACATAATGATTGAAATTAGGAATGTTACAAAAAGATACGGCAAGGTAGAGGCTCTAGCGGGGTTGAATTTGTCTATACCGGACGGGAGTGTTTTTGGATTGGTTGGCATAAACGGTGCGGGCAAGTCTACGCTGCTACGACTGTTGTCGGGAGTTTTCAAGGCGGACGAGGGCGAGATTTTGATTGACGGCGAAAACATTTTTGAAAACGAAAAAAAGAAAAAAGAGATTTTCTTTTTGCCCGATGAGCTTTTTTATACGCCGGGAATGAACGCGGAACGCATGGCAGACTTTTACAAAGCCTTTTATAACTTTGACGAGGCTATTTTTAAGGAATATATAGACACATTTAAGCTGAACTCAAAAACGACTTTGCGCAGCTTTTCTAAGGGCATGAAGCGTCAGTTGTTTGTTGCGCTTGCCTTTGCTGCCACCCCAAGATACTTATTTTTGGATGAGGCTTTTGACGGGCTTGACCCTGCCGCGCGGCTTATATTTAAGCGCGGACTGATAAATGCAATGTCGGGCAACACAGGCAATGTTGTTATTGCAAGCCATTCGCTGCGTGAGCTGGAGGACATTTGCGACACCTATGGCATCATAAACGGAAAAAAGGTTACAAGTTCCGGCTCGCTGGCAGACTCGCTGGAAAAAGTGTTCAAGTTCCAAGTTGCGTTTGGCAGACCCGTCGCAAAATCCGAATTGGGCTTTGAATGCGTAAACTTTGAGGCAAGCGGCAGAATAATCAAAATAGTAGTGCGTGGCGACAAAAACGAATATATGCAAAAGCTAACCGCTCTAAACCCCTTGCTGATAGACGAGGTTCCCGTTGATTTTGAGGAGTTTTTTATCAGCGAAATGCAAGGAGGCTCAAACTAATATGAAAAAATACTTTTTGTACGAGTTAAAAAAGAATTGGCTGCCGGCTGTAATTATTACGGTATTTGCCACTATTATTTATCTTGTAAGCGTTTTATCTGCGGATTTTGCGCAATGGCCGGGCGGTTATGTTCCTAGAAGTTTGATAGATATACCGTTCGGGGTACTTATTGCGCTTTGTTTTTTAGTGCCTGTTTGGATGTTTAGTTTTAAAATGAATGCGCGGCAATGCGATTTGTATTATTCTATGCCGCTAAAGCGTGAGAAAATTTATCTTATAAAATCTGTAACAGGACTCTTAATAATATTTGCAACCTATACTGTTTCTTACTGGATAGGTTTTGCAGCGACCGCTGTAAAAGAAAATGTATTTGACCTTGTATATTTTGTTCCTGCTTATTTTGCTTCGCTGCCGGTTATCGTATTGGTTTTTGGCATCAATGCTTTTGTGTTCACGCGTGCAAACAAACTTGTGGACGGAATTATTTTTATAGGATTGTATTGCTATATTGCATCAATGCTGGCTACATTTATAGCGCAATTTATCAAAACGGATTATCCAATTTTAGTTTTTTATACTTTCTTTCCCGGATTTGCAACATATAGTCCGCTTAGTTTGACTTGTTCGATATTTGCCGAGCTCGTATCCGGAAGAGTTATTGAGTCAGATTATATTTTGTTATTGTATATTATTGCGGTAGTGATAGGAATAGCTGCTTGGGCAGGACTGTTTTTGTCTTCAAGAAAAGAAAAAGCCGAGAATGCTGAGCGCATATCCGATTCAAAGTTTGGTTATATTACTTTGATTCCGTTTTATACCGTAACCTTGCTGTCTTCACTCTTGCAAAGTTCGGGAAGTATTAATTTTTTGATGGTTGTCATAATGATAACTGCGGCGTTTGTATTCTATGTAATTTTTAGGCGGAGCATAAGACTCAAAAAATACGACTGGATAGTATTGTTTGCCGCTATTGCCTTGGGGTTTGTTATATCTGCAATTAAGTATCAGTTTATCTTGTAAACATAAAATAAAATTAAATTTATACCGTTAGACTAATTTTGTAGCCTAGCGGTTATTTTTATGCTATAAGAAAATTGTTGCAAAAATGCTAAAGTCAAAGAAACAAAGTTTCTTTGAAACAAGTTCTTTTAAAAAATCCCGCCTTTAAGGCAGGATAAGAGTTGCAAGACCCATTTTTTATTGCTAGCGGTTATTTATAGACATTTGGCTATAATTATGTTATGATATTTTAGTGCATTTATGTTTTGAGACAGTGCAATAACAATTTGTATTGCTTTTGTTTTTTGCCCTTGTGTTGCTTTGAAGGAGAATGATTTGAAATTTGACGATTTGGCTATAAATTCCAGGATACTTGACGCTATAAGAAAAGAAGGGTATACAGAACCCTCGCCTATACAACAGCAGACTATTACTCCTGCGATTGAGGGACATGATATTTTGGGATGTGCCCAGACAGGAACAGGAAAGACCGCTGCGTTTGCGGTGCCTATTTTGCATAGGTTGTCGGCTTGTGACGAGGCGGCTAGCTCAAATATTAACAACAATCCAAAGCATGGTAAGTGGGCTAATACAAAAAGAAAGCCACCGCAAATACGCGCGCTTATACTATCGCCTACACGAGAGTTGTCTATGCAGATTTATGAATCGTTTAGAACTTATGGCAAGTATCTAAAACTTAAACACGGGTTGATTATTGGCGGAGTGTCGCAATATTTGCAGCTAAAAATGTTGGAGCAAGGTGTTGATGTGTTGGTAGCGACTCCCGGCAGAATGTTGGATATTTATGCGCAAGGGATTTTGGACCTTAGCCGTGTAGAAATTTTTGTACTTGATGAGGCGGACAGAATGTTGGATATGGGCTTTATTCATGATGTAAGAAAGGTTATGGATATAATCCCCAAGCAAAGGCAGACGCTGTTTTTTACCGCGACAATGCCGCCTGAGGTGCAAAAGTTGGCGGGCACAATATTATCAAACCCTGTCAATGTGGCAGTCACGCCGCAGTCTTCTACGGTGGATAAGACAACACAAAGTGTGTACTTGACGGACAAGGCAAACAAAGTAGACTTGCTTTCGTGGATATTAGAGCATGACGATACTATTCGCTCGGCACTTATTTTTACACGCACAAAGTACGGTGCAGACAAACTATCAGACAAGCTAAGAAAGAATGGCATAAGCTCAATGGCTATCCATGGCGACAAATCACAAGGTGCCAGGCAAAACGCTTTGACAAGCTTTAAGAGTGGCAAAATAACTACGCTTGTGGCAACTGATATCGCAGCCAGAGGAATAGATATAGAGGACTTGTCGCATGTGATTAATTTTGAACTGCCTAATCTGCCCGAAACTTATGTTCATCGCATAGGCAGAACAGGCAGGGCAGGAAAGAGCGGCGTGGCAATCTCGCTGTGCGACTTTGACGAAAAGGAATATCTGACTGATATCGAAAAGCAAACAAAGAAAAAGGTGCCGATAATAGAGGGACACCCCTATCCAATGACAGTATTTGTAAAAACCCCGCCTAAAGAAAAACAACCGAGGAAAAAGCCGAATTACCGCAGGAGTTAATCTTTGTTATATTTGTCGTATAATTATATATGCTAAAAAACAAATAACTAATTAATTCTGCAAGAGAGTCTTGACATAATGATTTTGCAGGCGTATAATAGCTTTGAAATAATACAAAAAGAATGTGGCTAAGTATTTAGCCGTATTTTTTATGAGGATAAGAAATAATGAGAATATTTGATACTACCATTCAAATGCTAAAGTACGAGGTGCTAAAGGCGCTTATTCGTGATGCTTACGAGCATGATATTGAGAATATTTATGTAGATGTGCCAAAGATGATTTCGCCGGGACCAAAAGCAAATTTGCGATGCTGTGTATATAAAGAACGGGCTATAGTCCAAGAGAGGATAAAGCTTGCACTTAATAATTCCAACAACCCTAACATGGTTGAGGTTATTGATATAGCGTGCGACGAGTGTCCGATGGGCGGTGTGTATGTTAGCCAGTCGTGCAGGGGTTGTATTGTACATAGGTGTCAGGCGGCCTGTCCAAAAGAAGCTATTGAAATAGTGGATAAAAAGGCGGTAATAAACAAGGCAAGATGTATCGAGTGCGGCAAGTGCTTGGATGCATGCCAGTTTGATGCGATTATCGAGCGCAAGCGTCCGTGTATACGCTCTTGCAAGGTGGATGCGATAAAGGTTGACCCCGACAACAAAAAGGCTATTATAGACAATGACAAGTGCATAACCTGCGGAGCCTGTGTATACCAGTGCCCGTTCGGCGCGATAGTGGATAAGTCGCTTGTTATGGATGTTATAGATATACTAAAGGGCAGCGATAATAACAAAAATTACAATGTTTATGCCGTAGTTGCTCCCAGTATAGCCGCACAGTTTAATTATGCCAAAATCGAACAAGTAGTAAGCGGACTGCAAAAAATAGGCTTTAAGAAGGTAGTTGAGGCAGCGCTTGGCGCAGATATTACGCTGCACCATGAACTGAACGAGTTTAAAGAAAAGAAAACCCTTACAACCTCGTGTTGTCCGTCTTTTGTTATGTATGTAGAGAAAAACTTTCCTGAGCTTGTCGAATACATTTCGCACACAGTATCGCCTATGGTTGAGACGGCTCTCTTAATAAAAAGCTCGGACCCTACTGCAAAGGTTATTTTTATCGGACCTTGCGTCAGCAAAAAGCAGGAATACAAGCTACCAAAAACTAAGGGCGCAATTGATTGCGTGCTTTCGTTTGAGGAGTTGCAGGCGTTCTTTGATGCAAGAGATGTGGATATTACAACACTTGAGGAGACTCCGCTTGACGATGCGTCGTACTATGGCAGAATATTTGCTTATTCCGGCGGTATTACTAAAGGAATAACTGATTTAGCAAAAGAGCAAGGCATAGAGGATTTTAAACCTGTTGCGATGAACGGTGTAAATGAATGCAAGCAAAATCTTTTGAAGTTGAAGTTTAAAAAAGCGGAAGAAAACTTTTTCGAGGGTATGATATGTGAGGGCGGTTGCGCAAACGGACCGCTATGCCTGCACCGCGACCCCAAAAATATAAACCAGATAGAAAAGCATGGTAAAGAAGCGACAAAAAAAGATATAACCAATTCGGTCAAGCTTTACGAGCAGAGCAAAAAATAGACCGCAAAAAAGATAAGGAATAGCGGCTGGTTGGGAAAATTTGCAGAAAAAATAAGAAACGATTTAAGTTCGCTTAGAGCAGGGCTAACAGCAAAGGCAGTTATTACCCTGCTTTTTGGTACTATATTAGTTATTATAAATATAGGGTCTTTTGTTTGGGCAGTTGTTTATGCATTCAATGATTTTTATTTTGCGCTTATACCGCTTTTGTTGATTGGATTGTTCGGATTGGTTGCATCGTGTTTTATAATATTTTTTATTTCTCTGCACAATGCGATAACGCCTCAAGCACAAAGACGAATCAAAGTTGAAAGCTCTGCGGCAAATTATAAAAATAAATATAACAAAAAGAAAGAAACAGCAGAACAACGAAAAAATAGAAAGAAAAAAATAATAGGACAAATTGCTGTCTGTGTTGCTTTTATTTTGACAGGACTGGGATTTTTGAGCTACTTTTTGATAGATAAAGCAAAATACAGCGATTATATAGAGATTAATGCAATAATTGTTTCTTCCGACGGAGTAAGTAAGTATGAGTATGTTGTTGATGGAACTACATATTATGCATCCGGCAAAGTAGAGTCGAGCGGAATGGCTTCACCTGGTGTTGGTGATATTGCCATAATAAAATATAATCCAACTAATCCCAGCCAAATATATCTAGAGAGCGAAAAAAGATTTTTTCTGGTCTTTAGTGTATTTCTTCTTTTTTGCGGTATGGTTATGGTGTTAGCTCCGGCTAAGCTGCCGGGTGAATTTTTGGTGGGTTTTATAACTCTGGGCATTACGGCGTTGACAGTGGTGATGAGTTTTGTCGGAATGGATTATACAAGTGTTATCCACTACCTTTCCCGAAACCTTTGGATTTATTTTGTGTTTATTTTTACAAATGTCGGAATTGTAATGCTTTTTGAAGGCATAACAAGTATATTTAGATCCAAAAAAGATAAAAAATCAAACAAAAATTACAAAAGAAAACATTATACAAAATAAAATGAGATATAACAATGTAACTTTTTAGCAATAAAATTTGACTGATATTTTTTGATATGTTATAATAATAAAAAAGTTAATAAACCGTTTGTCCTTGAGTCGAACAGCACAAATAACTAGAACATAACAACGGTTTGTAAATTGGACAAAAACTAAATAAATCAGCTATCACCGGGTAGCGAATGCAAAGCGTTAAAACGCTTACGTTAAAACGCTTACGTTAAAACGCTTATGTTAAAACGCTTATAGAAGATGCATTCTTGTTTGTGCCGTTAGGTCATTTGGAGGCACAGGCGAGGGTGCATTTTTTGGTTTTTTGAGTGTTCGGTTTTGTGCGATAGTTGGGCGATGGCAATGTCGGAGGCAGAAAAAATACATGAAGTTTATTATTAGTTCTATCAAATCACTCAACAAATTTGAACGGGCTTTGTGGGCCGGCTCGGTTATAACTATTGTCTTGGCTTTTGTACTATTAAAAAATACAGATTATACATCATTGTGCGCGTCGCTGATTGGCACTACGGCACTTGTATTTGTTGCAAAAGGCAATGTTTTGGGGCAAATTTTGTGCGTAATATTCGGCGTGTTTTATGGGATAATTTCTTTTTACTTTAGGTACTACGGCGAGATGATTACATATCTTGGCATGAGTGCGCCTGTTTCGATTGTTGCTATAATCACATGGATAAAAAATCCACACAACGGCAATAAGGCCGAAGTCAAAGTAAATACGATAAAGCCCAAAGAATATGTCTTTATGCTTGTTTTTAGCATCGCCATGACTATTGCTTTTTACTTTATACTAAAAGCGTTTGATACAAACAATCTGATTATGAGTACCGTATCAGTCTTTACCAGCGCAGTGGCTTGCTATTTGACCGTCCGCAGAAGTGAGTTATATGCCTTGGGCTATGCCCTAAACGATATTATTTTGATTGTGTTGTGGGTTATAGCTTCGTTTGAAAGTCTGAACTATGTAAGCATGGTTATTTGCTTTGTGATATTTTTGATATACGACATCTACGGCTTTATCTGCTGGTCAAAAAGCAAAAGGCGGCAAGTATCAGAATCACAAGCCGATTGCAGCACACAAGACTAATTTAGTTATAATATAAAAAATCTGTTTTTATCATTTTATTTTAAACATAATTTTTATATATCTTTTCTGCCTAACAATTCATCTAATGTAACATCAAAAATATCAGCAAGCATAAGTAGATGCTCATATCCCGGTCTGCTTATATCATTTTCCCAGTCACTAATATTTGATTGGCTTATTTCAAGTTTATCAGCTAATACTTTTTGTGAGAAATTCTTTGATAATCTTAGTTCTTTCAAAATATTGGCAAATTTCATATTATAAATTTTAAAGTAAATGTGCACAACACATTGACAAATATGTGCAATACACATATAATATATTCATAAAAGAGAAATCCCTCGCAAGAATCGGAAGGAGAAAAAAATAATGAAAGATATAATAGAAGGCGACATTGTTATTTTATAACGATGAGACTACAGATTTGAATAATGCAAAAAAGTTTTTGACATTTTTTGTTTAAAAAGCGAGAGATATTTTTTATTTTTTCACTATTACTTATGTCAAGTAAAAAGTACTATATTTTACAAAAAAATAATTAGTTTTTTTGGGACAAATCTATTGACATTATATTGCTATGGGTATACAATGAACATACTCGCCTTTAAGCAAATCAATATATTGTGGTTTTGGGTGGTAAATACACTAAATATATCTATATGTAGTATTTGCAATGTAATGCATTGCATTGCATTACATTGGGCTTATTTTTTGGATATTGGAGGAGATTATGGAAAAGATTATTAAACGCGACGGCCGCAAGGTTAAGTTTGACAAAACAAAGATAACCAATGCTATTGAGAAAGCATTAAAGAGCGCAAACATTGACGATGAAAAGAACCGTGCTATTGCACTGACTCAACAGGTAGTGAACAGCTTTGAAAAAAGCGCTATGCCTACTGTTGAAGAAATTCAGGATAGAGTAGAAGCTGTACTTATCGACAACGGATTGGTTAGGACTGCTAAAGAGTTTATATTATACAGAGCTGAGAGAACCAGAGTAAGAGAGTCTAAAACCAGGCTTATGAAGACCTTGGAGGAGCTAACTTACAAAGAGGCTAAAGAAAACGAGGTTAAGCGCGAAAACGCTAATATTGACGGGGACACGGCAATGGGCACAATGCTCAAGTACGGGTCGGAAAGTGCCAAGCAATTTTATGAAACTTGCGTACTAAAGCCTAAGCACAGCGAGATGCACAAGACGGGCGATATCAATATTCATGACCTTGACTTTTTGACGCTTACTACTACTTGCTGCCAGATTGATTTAGAAAAACCTTTTAATAACGGATTTTCGACAGGACACGGTTTTTTGCGTGAGCCTAACCATATAAATTCTTACTCATCGCTTGCATGTATTGCAATACAGGCTAACCAAAACGACCAGCACGGCGGGCAAAGCATACCTAACTTTGATTATTACTTGGCTAAAGGCGTTGCAAAAACTTATACTAAGCTTTACCGTGACAATATGGGCAAGGCACTTGAATTGCTTGCGGCTTTGACGGACGGTGCGGCTTTAGCTGAGAGCATTTGCAAAGAGATAAAAGAAAAGTATTCTGTTGTGCCGAATCTAGATGATAACAGCGGCTACACTGCGTACGAAAAAGAACTGCTAAAGGGCAAAGTAAACAATGAAATAATCGAGAAATGCCAAAAGTTCGCCCGTGAAAAGGCAGTCAAGGAAACCGACAAAGCTACTTACCAAGCAATGGAAGCGCTTGTGCACAACCTTAACACAATGCATTCCAGAGCAGGTGCGCAAATACCGTTTTCGTCGATTAATTATGGAACAGATACTTCGTCCGAGGCGAGAATGCTAATGAAAAACTTGCTGCTTGCGACAGAAGCGGGCTTGGGCAACGGCGAAACGCCGATATTCCCTATACAGATATTCAAGGTCAAAGAAGGCATCAACTACAATCCGGGCGACCCTAACTATGATTTGTTTGAGCTGGCATGCCGTTGTAGTGCAAAACGCTTGTTCCCTAACTTTGCGTTTATTGATGCGCCGTTCAACCTGCAATATTATAAGCCCGGTGTCAAAGAGAGCGAGATTGCTTATATGGGCTGCCGTACACGCGTTATTGCTAATCCTTATGATAAAAACAACGAGGTAGTAACGGGCAGGGGCAACTTGTCGTTTACTTCTATCAACTTGCCTCGTCTTGCGATTAAGGCAAAGGGCAATATCGAATTGTTCTTTGAACAGCTAGAAATCGTAACAGAGGAAGTTATACAACAGCTTTTAGAACGTTTTGAAATACAAGCAAAGAAAAAGGTAAAGAATTATCCGTTCCTTATGGGACAAGGTATTTGGACAGGCTCTGAAAAACTTGGGCCCGAGGATGAAGTCAGAGAAGTGTTAAAGCAAGGCACACTGACTTGTGGTTTTATCGGTCTTGCCGAATGTCTAAAGAGCCTAATCGGCGTGCACCACGGCGAAAGCGTCGAGGCACAAAACCTAGGACTGGAGATTGTCGGTTATATGCGTAAACTTATGGATAAGGCTTGCGATAAATTTAAAGCTTAACTTCTCGCTGATTGCAACTCCCGCGGAGGGCTTGTCTGGTAGGTTTGTGCGCATGGACAGACAAAAATACGGTGTTATCGAGGGTGTTACTGACAGAGATTACTACACTAACTCGTTCCATATTCCAGTACACTACAATATCGGCGTATATGATAAGATTAAGTTAGAAGCGCCTTACCATGCATTGTCGAACGGCGGACACATTTCCTATATTGAGCTTGACGGTGATACCGTAAACAATGTCGAAGCGTTTATGAAAATTATTCGCTGCATGAAAGAGAATAATATCGGTTACGGTTCAATAAACCACCCTGTAGACCGTGACCCTGTGTGCGGCTACACAGGCGTAATCGACAATGAATGCCCTAAGTGCGGCAGAACCGAAGACGACGGTAAAGAAAAATTCCAAAGAATCCGCAGAATTACAGGTTATTTGGTAGGTACTCTGGATAGGTTTAATAGCGGTAAGGCGGCGGAGGAACGGTCGAGAGTAAAACACGGACTATAAAAGATTGTCGCCCAAACGCAAACCGTCGCTACGCTGAGGCACTGCGTTCCTTGCTTGCTTAATATGGCTTGGGTTAACTTTAAAGAAGAGTCCTTGCTCGGGAAACCCGAAAAAGTCCAAATTATCAAATAATTAAATAACTATCATAATATAAACAAAAAAGTGTCACAGGACTTCGATCATTAAATGACTATAATGCCTAACAAATACTTTATTTTATCATGACAGAAAATACACAGAAAATCAAATTAGCAGGAGTTGTCCCCGAGTCGGTCGTTGACGGCAAGGGGATACGCTTTACTATTTTTACACAAGGCTGTCCGCACAGATGCGAAGGCTGTCATAATCCGCAAACACATGACTATGAAGGCGGTAAAGAATATGATATAGACGACATAAAAAATGCAATTGCCAAAAATCCTATTTTGGACGGGGTTACTTTCTCGGGAGGTGAACCCTTTGTATTTGCTAAGCAACTAGCCGAACTAGCCGACTTTGTACATGCAAAAAATATGAATATTTGGTGCTATACAGGCTATACTTATGAGGAACTTAAAGCAAACAATGACGAGAGTACTAAAAATCTACTGGATAAAATCGACATCTTGATAGACGGCAAATTTGATAAAGGTAAAAAAGATTTGACACTCAACTTTAGAGGGTCAAAAAACCAAAGAATTATAGACTTGCGAAAAATGCGCGAGAACAGAAGCAAAGAGATAATCGAACTGGAAGTATAGGGTATTTGTTTTGTTGGGACAGTTGCCTCTATTTAATTGAGATTACTCGCAATCGGTAGAACAGTTTGACTGACAAGAAATTGAATAGGAAACAGACAAGGGTCATAATTTTTTGTATAAAAAAATTATGATCTTATTTTTGCTTGACAAGTTGTTATTTTAATACATATAATGGAACTATACACCCCCCCCGGGGGGGTAAGAGAAACAAAAATAAAGGAGAGCTACATATATGAGTAATAAAAAAGGTTTAGAGGATAGGCTGGCAATGATTGAGGGTCATATCCGTTCTGTACGGAATATGGTCAGTAATGGCGAGAAAGAATGTATAGATGTTATTATACAACTTATGGCTATTGAGCGGTCGGTTAAGGCGGCGAGCGTTTTGCTTTTGAAGAGCCATTTGAATAGTTGCATAAAAGAAACGGCGGGGCAGAATGAGGCGGCTTTGCAAAAGATTGAGGAGTTTAATAAAATTTTGGAGGTGTACTTATGACAGAGCGCGAACATGACAATGGCAAGAGCGGCAGTTGTTGTTCGTCTTGCTCGCATGATAAAGTACATAGTTTAAAAATTTTGGATAAGTATAAGGATACTGTTATTTTATTCGTAAGTCTTTTGTCGCTTGTGCTTAGTTTTGTGTTAGCGGAGAGGCTGCATGACAGCTTTATGCGGTACTTGGATATTGGCTGGATAGCGGTAATCCTTTGCGGTACACCTATCTTTGTTAGTGCGGCAAAAAGCTTGGGGCAAAAAAAGATTACTTCTGCATTGCTTATATCCGTATCAATCCTGGCTTGTATTTTGCTGGAAGCTTTGACATTAAGCAAAATTTTGGGTTCTGACGGACACGGGCATGGTTATATTTTTGCGGCGGGTGAGGTTGCATTTTTGATGGTGTCTTTGGCGGCAAGATAGAGGATTTTACTGTAAGCCGTGCCAGAAGCGGAGTTAGCAATTTAGTGGCTCTTTCGCCTACAACAGCTAAGTACAAGACCGATAACGGCATTATCGAAAAGCCTTTGACGGAAGTTAAGATAGGGGATATTGTAATAGTTTTGCCCGGAGATGTTATAAGCGTTGATGGTATAATTATTGCAGGGCAGACTGCTGTCGACGAATCGGTTATGACGGGGGAGGCTGTGCCTGTTGATAAAAAAGTTGGTGATAAGGTTTTTGGCGGGACGCAAAATACGGTCGGTGCGCTGGAAATCCGTGTTACAAAAACATCCGATGAAATGACTGTGACCAAGCTTAAAAAGCTTGTCGAGGAGGCCGAAGGCAAGAAGGCGCCAATCTCGCGATTGGCTGACAGGTGGGCGGGATATATCGTTCCGTCGGCTGTTGCGATTAGTATTATAGTGTTCTTTTTAACACTGTTTGTGTTTACTAAACGGGATATGTCTGAGGCTGTTTTGAGGGGCGTTACTATGCTTGTTGTATTCTGTCCGTGCGCGCTTAGCTTAGCTACTCCGACGGCTATTGCGGCGGCTTTGGGGGCAGGTGCAAGACACGGAGTTTTGATTAAATCCGGTGGCGCAATAGAGCAGCTTGCAGGAATCAGCACTTTTGCTTTTGACAAGACAGGTACGCTTACTACAGGCAGTATTTCTGTAGTCGATATTATTAGCTATCAAGGCGATAAAAGGCGTCTGGCGGCTATTGCGGGTGCCTGCGAGAGCATGAGTGAGCATCCGATTGCAAAAGCTATTACTTCTTATTGTAAAAAACTGTGTGATTTGCCAAAAGTATCTGACACAAAAGCGTTGATCGGAACGGGTGTAGAAGCCGTTGTTGAGGGAAGAAAAATTACTGTCTGTAAGTGGGATTTTTTGGAAGGAAAAAACATAGATTTTTCGGTTGCAAACGCTGATGCAAAGAGTTTTTTGAATAAGGGGAAAACAGTGGTTGCGGTGCTTGATGAAGGCGTTTTGGCGGGCATAATTATCCTGTCGGATACAATTAGAGACGGCTCGGCAGCGGCAATCAGAAAGCTTAAAAAAATCGGGATAAGGGCTGTTATGCTAACGGGCGATAATAAGTTTGTCGCCGCTGAGATTGCTAAAGATCTAGGGATAGAATGTTTTTTTGCGGGGCTTTTGCCGATTGAAAAACTGGACAAAGTAAAGGAGCCTGCAACAATCGGGCAAGGTTTGTATGGTGGGTGACGGTGTTAATGACGCACCGGCACTTGCGGGTGCTGATTGCTCTATTGCAATGGGTGCGCTTGGCAGTGATGCAGCAATCGAGACTGCCGATATTGCACTAATGACTAACGATATCGAAAATGTGGCGTCGGTTGCAGTTTATTCGAAAAAAGTCTTGCTTACAATCAAGATTAATATTATAATGTCTCTAGGTATAAATGTGTTGGCACTTATCCTTAATCTTTGCGGCTTGCTCAACCCCGTGACAGGTGCGCTTATACATAATGTTTCTAGTGTGCTGGTTGTTATTAATTCGGCATTTCTATTAAAAAGGTGGCGCAAATTTCAGGAGTGGACAAAATAGTGGCGGTTGATGCAGGCTGCGTGTGGCTACCTGCATCAGCCGCACTCCTTTGCCACTCCTACATCCATTAAATTGTCTACTCCCCAAATTTCACACAACCGACACACAGCCAAAACAATATTAGATTAGAATTTAAGTAAGTGACCGTCAAAGGTTTTGTTCAAAAGAGGTAAATGATAATGCAGACAATTTTGATTGTGGATGATGAAGTTAAAATCCGTGAGGTGCTTAGAGAATACGCTGAGTTTGAGGGGTATTCGACGCTTGAGGCACAGAACGGAATGGAGGCTGTCAAGGTAGCAAGAGAAAATAATGTCAGCCTGATAATTATGGATGCGATGATGCCAAAGCTTGACGGCTTTTCGGCAGTCAAAGAAATCCGAAAGTCCAAAGATATTCCCGTACTTATGCTTTCGGCGCGGGTTGAGGAATACGACAAGTTGTTTGGGTTTGAGATAGGTGTGGACGATTATGTAACAAAGCCTTTTTCGCCAAAAGAGGTAATGGCCCGTGTTGCCGCTATACTAAAGCGAGGTGCGTCAAAGCAAGACAACAAGCGTATAGCCTCGGACGGATTGGTGATTGATATTGCGGGACGGAATGTTTTTGTTGACGGCAAGAAAATTGCGATGACCCCGAAAGAATACGAGTTATTATTTTTTTTGGTGAAAAATGAAGGTATCGCAATCAGCCGGGAAAAGCTTTTGACCGAAGTATGGGGATATGACTTTTTCGGCGACGACAGGACGGTGGACACGCACATAAAGATGTTGCGTTCGTCACTTGGTAAGTACAGGGACAAGGTCATTACATTGCGCGGACTGGGATACAAAATAGAATTGTAAAAAAGGTTTGATATTTTAACCTTACAACAAAAAAAGATTGTAAAAAATATTAGTAAAAACAGGAAATTTGAATGAACAACGACTGCTCACAAAAAACAATTAATTTTCGCGGTATACGATTTAAGACATGGATATACTTTTTTTCGATGACCGTTATTATATTGATTATTTTGCTGTTCATGCAGATATTTTTGCTTAACAGATATTATCGAAATTTGAAGGAGAACGATGTTGAGCGTGTAGGTGAGAGTATTTCGGAGGCGTATGCGAACAGGCAGGGCAATATTCAGTTTAGGGAATATGTGCAACAGACCCAGTATACAAGTGATGTAGATATCTTGTTTTTTTATCTGCAAGAGCCTCAAAATAACGATACGGATAGGATTGCGGCATACAATTTATTTTCGCTTCCGCAGTACGGCGGGTTGCAAATTGGTATTGAGGATGATGCTCTTGCTCCGGACAGTAATTTTTTGCATAAACTGGAAAACACAAATCAAGCGACTTATACAATAATTACACCCGAGGATAGCTGGGTTGTGTATTCGGCAAAGTTTGAGGACAGTAGGGACGGGACGGTTTATTTACAATTATCGGCAAATCTTTATATCATCGATTTTACCGTATTTGTAATACGGCGTCAGTCAATAATTGCATCAATGTTATGTGCAGGGCTAAGTGTTTTGTTGTCGTGGTTTGTATCGTACAATATCGCCCGCCCAATCACGCAGTTTTCTAAAGTAGCAAAACGGCTTGCCAAAGGCGATTATTCGGTGCGTTTTGATAGTAATGGATTGTCCGAGATTGAGGATTTGGCACAAACGCTAAACTACGCAACGGAAGAAATGGGAAAAACAGAAGCATTGCGCCGAGACTTATTGGCTAATGTTTCGCATGATTTGCGTACGCCGCTTACAATGGTCAAGGCTTATGCCGAGATGATTCGTGACCTTTCGGGTGCCGACCCCCAAAAGCGTATCAAGCACTCGCAGACTATTATTGACGAGGCCGACAGACTCACTAACCTTGTAAACGATATTCAAAATCTTTCAAAACTGCAATCCGGTACAGAACACCTTGAAGTTGGGATTGTCAATCTGTCCGAACTTACTTGCCATGTATTGGAACGGTTTAAGATTTATTCAAAAACGGACGGTTATGTGTTCAAAATGGAAATTACGCCTGATTTAGAGATTAAGGCAGACGAGGCGAAAATTGAACAGGTGCTTTATAATCTTATCGGCAATGCAATTAATTATACGGGTGAGGATAAGACTATCAGCGTTTATGTCCGCAAGAAAACAGATAAGGCGTACTTTGGTGTGCGTGATAGCGGTAAGGGCATTGCTCAAGAAGAAATCAATACTGTTTGGGAGCGCTATTACCGTTCGTCACAATCAAAGCGCACCCGTGTAGGCACCGGATTAGGGCTTTCGATAGTCAAGAATATTCTTATAATGCACGGCGCGGAGAGCGGTATAATATCCGAACTTGGCAAGGGCAGTACTTTTTGGTTCTCAATGCCGTTGTATGACGCAAGCATGCCCGATACAGAGGAATCAGGTAAGGTCAAAAAAGTCAAAATGTTAAAGATGTAAAAAAAGGTGTTCATATGGCTTTTTTGAAGTTTTACGCTTTTTACATTTGGTTTTCATATATTTATCACATTTACATGTTAGTATAAATTATCCTCATTAGTTTCCTATCTTTAATGCTAAAGGCGCAACTGTTATACAGCTTGCGTCTTTAGCATTTCTTTATATTCAATTTTGCAGCTAAACATAAAATGATTTTTTAAAAGGCAATCTTAAATTTAATTTTTAAGAATAATTGCGGACAGGTTTTGCCAGTGTTGTGATTGACTTATTTATTTTTATTTGGTATAATTTTAATAGTTTAGTTGCGACTTTTATTGCCGTGCTTGTTACGGCATTTTGCATTTGTGTAGAGGTATATTTTGGATAAGACTAATTTGAAATCATTAAAAATGCGAGAGCAGCCGATTGGGAGGCTGATTTTGTCTATGGCGGTGCCCGCTATACTTAGTATGTTGGTACAGTCGCTTTATAATATTGTAGATACTGTT